>CAKNYM010049290.1:89332-102723 GCA_932195095.1 Andricus curvator | reverse complement strand
TTCAACCACAAAAAGGATTTTAGTTTTGTACCAAAAATAGTTGAATTCAATCAAAAAATATGAATTTTCAACAAAATATTTTAAATCCTCAACTAAAACAGATTAATTTTCAACAAAATATTTACCATTTTCAACCATAATAATAAAATTAATTTAAACGTTAATTTATCGAAAATTCCCTAACTCTGTCAGGTTTTCCCTGACATTCTCTGACTTTTTGGAATTAACTGACCTGTAGAAACTCTGTAATTTAAAAAAAGGACATGTTTATTTCACTCTAGAATGTTTTTGTAAAAATATATGTATTAAGTGTGATATATATATATATTTGTTTAAACAATAAATGCTTTAAATTCTCTTTAATGCTCTATAAATGCTCTGTTCGAGTTTAAATGCTGAGCATATTCTCGAAAGCATTTGTTCCAGATAAATTCTTGAGCATTTAAGAACACTAAGATAATCTGAAAAATCTAAGATTCATAAACCGTGAAAAAGTGAATAAATCCGTAATAAAATTATTATCAGGGTGGCGATTCGGCGGACGATTTCAAATTCCCGGTCATTTAAACATTTATTTTAATTCATGACGTTCGTTCTAAACATCTTTTAACACAACAGAGCAAAACGTTGAAAAATAAATGAATTTTGAAAAAAATACTTAAATTTTCCACTAAAACATATCAATTTTTTTTACAAAAAAATGGAATAGTTAAACTTTCAGTTGAAAAAATTAATTTTCAACAAAAAAAAACGGATTTTCAATAAAATAGTTCAATTTTCAACCAAAGTGATGAATTTTCAAATCAAATTATGAATCTTTATCTGGAATAGTTAAATTTTAAACCAAAAAGATAAATTTTCAACTAAAATGATAAATATTTAACTGGAACACTCGAATTTTCAACCAAAAAGACGAATTTTTAAAGAAGATTAAATTTTAAATAAAAAGATTAATTTTCTACCCAAAAATACAATTTTTCAACCAAATACATTAACTTTGAAAGAAAGTTTTAATAAAATAAGATAAATTTTCAACCAAATAGTTCAATTTTGAACTGAAAAAATAATCATTTTCAATCGAAAATGGAATAGTAACATTTTTAGCTTACAAAATTAGTTGTAAACCAAACATAAGAGTTTGCAACTAAAACAATGAATCTTTAACTGAAATAGTTCAATTTTCAAACCAAAAATTTAATTTTTACTAAAAAAAGATAAATTGTCAACCAAAACTTTAATAATTAAATAATAATAATAATAATTAATTAAATAATAATTAATTAATAATTAATTAATTAATAATTAAAGAAAAAACAAATTTTCAATCAAACAGCTCATTTTTCAACCAAAGAAATGAATTTTTAATTAAAACGATGGATTTTCAACTAAAAAAAAAAATTAATTTTTAATAGAAGAGCTTAACTTTCAACCAAATAATTTTATTTCAAACCTAAAAGATGAATTTTCAACTAAAATAATAAATATTTGACTGGAATACTTGAATTTTTAACCGAAAAGAAGAATTTTTAAACAAGAAGATTAACTTTCAAAGAAAAATAAGATAATTTTGTACCAACAAAAAAATCGATTTTTTAACAAAACACATGAATTTTCATCGGAAAAGTTAAATTTTCAATTAAAAAGACAAATTTTTATCCAAATTGTGGAATTCCGAACTTGAAAATTTTAATTTTCAACTCAGAATGGAACAGTTAAATTTTCGTTTAAAGAAATTAATTTTCAACCAAACTGGTGAATTTTCAAATAAAATGATGAATCTTTAACTGGAATAGTTTAATTTTATGCCAAAAAGATGAATTGTCAACCATAAAGTTTAATTGTCTACAAAAATAGATAAATTTTCCACAAAGTACATACATTTTCAAACAAATAGTTTAATTATTAAATGAAAAATATCAATTTTCAACCAAATAGTTGAATTTTCATCAAAAAAAGATCAATTAATTTTTAACAAAAGTTTAACTTTTAACCCAGTAGTTGAATTTCTAACTAAAAAACGATGAATTCGCAACGAACAATGTAAAAAAAAATCTATTATAATTCAAAAATATTTCTTCTTTGAAATTCTACTTCTACTCTGAAAACTGCTTGAAGTACTTTTATTACCTAAAATTTAGAAGAGGGAACTTTCAAATTGTGACGAATTCTGACTTGAAAGAGGGATTTTTAAAAATTCCTTTTTTCTCAATCCGAATTATAGTTTCTTTAAAAAATTCCCATTCCATGTAAAACATTCCCTGTTCCAAGTGAAATTATATTTCTTGAATTTTGCTATGATCAGAAGTAAATTCCCGGCTTTTAAATTAAATTCCCGGTTTTTTCCCGGTCAATAAAATTCCAGGTCATTTCCCGGTTTCCCGGTCAAGTCGCCACCCTGAATTATTATTAAAATTTATAAATTGACCAAAATTATTAAAATAATGAAAACTTGAATTTTGCTACGATCAGAAGTAAATTCCCGGTCATTTCCCGGTTTAGGGACCTTAACTGAATATAGGGACCGGTCTATGAGGCCTGTAAATTTAATATTCTAAGCTAGAATTTTCAAAATTTTGTAAAGAAATTGAGTTTTTATTCGATACCTAGAATTCCACCAGGACACGCCTCTAGGCCCTCCCTTTGAATCATCCATTTTAAGGCCTTCTTCTGATGCAGCATCAGATTCACTCTCAGTCCCAGTGGATCTTCTGCAAATTCGTTGTCTTCTGGACATCCAGAAAAGGCTTTCTGGATGTCCTGTACACCCTTCGCAATGGCCTCATTCGTCGTTGAAAAGCCTTTCATTAATTCTTGAAAATTCCCTTTTTTCGAGCCGTTGATGAAAATATTATAATCTTTTTCTTCTTCATCCTGATTCTCTTCCGAATCTTCATCCGAATCACTCGATGCTTTTAAAGTGGCTGCAAAATCAGCCTTTAAAATTCGAAGTCTTGATTCTCTGTCTTTTATCATTTTCTCGAGCGAAATGCGTTTGGCAAACTTTAAATTACTTCGATTAAGTTTATCCTAAAAAAAAGAGGAAGGCGATATAAAAATAATTTAGGATTGAAAAAAATATATATCCTGAAAAAAAATTCCCTGGCAATTCCAGGTTTTTTTCCAGCTATCCCAAGATTTTTCCAAGTATAATTTTAAATGTATACAAATAGTACTATTCCTGTATGAATAGTACTATTTTTACACATTTACAATAACTGCTTTCTTATTTATGAAAGTAATTTTATTAAAGGATAAGTAATTTCTTAATGGTACACGTTTCTACTGATTTAATTAATATGTTTAATTTAGAAAGCTTTGACAAATTATATTACAAGATATTCTTATATATCCCATCACCATCGAATAATTAAATAAATACATAAAACTAAAACCATAATTATACTTTAAGTAAAATTAATTGGAATACTATATTAAATTAAATTTAAAACGCTTCAAATTCCTAACGTTTCAAGTAAAAATAGTATTGAATGTTCAAAACAAGACAGATGAATTTTTAACCAAGTAGTTGAATTTTCCACTCAAAAGTTTAATTTTCTATCACAAAAGACGAATTTTGAACAAAACACATTTCAAAATCTTTCAAAATATTATTAAATATTTGAAAAATATCGCAGATTTCAAAGATTTTACAAAAATTTCAGATTCCAAAAGACTTCAGATTTCAAAATATTTAAAGCCAACGACGTACACAAACGTTTTCTACGAAATGAAAACATATTTCAAAGAATTCAAGGATTTTAAAAGATTTCGTAAAGATTTCAAAAAATTTCAAAATATTACAGAATATTTAAAAAGTTTCGCAGATTTCAAAGATTTAAAATATTTCAAAGAGTTCACGAAAATTCCAAAAAATTTCACAAAGATTTCAAGAATTTCAAAGTCTAAAAACACTAAAAACATAATTAATCATTTCTTGAATCTGTTCCTAAAGTCCATGAATTTCAATAAAAGTTTTCAAAAAATTTGATTTTACCTTCATACAATTTAAGGTAAATTAATGTGAATACTATATTAGATTCAATTTAAAAAGTTTCAAATTCCTAACGTTTCAAGTAAAAATATTGCATGTTCAAAACAAGATAGATGAATTTTTAACCAAGTAGTTGAATTTTCTACTAAAAAGTTGAATTTTTCTATCACAAAAGACTACTTTTTAATAAAACACATTTCAAAAGATTTCAAACATTTCGCAAAGAATTCAAAATATTACGGATTTTTAAAAAAATTTCGCAGTTTTCAAAGATTTTACAAAGATTTCAGATTCCAAAAGACTTCAGATTTCAAAATATTTAAAGCCAACAACGCATATCAACGTCTGCAACAAAATTAAAAAAGATTTCAAAGATTTCAAATATTTCAAGGATTTCAAATATTTCAAAACATTTTAAAGATTCCGTAAAGGTTTCAAAAAATTTCAAAACATTTCGAAATACATATTTCAAAATATTACAGAAAATTTAAAAAGCTTCGCAGATTTGAAAGATTCCACAAGATTTAAAATATTTCAAAGATTTTAAAGATTTTACGAAAATTTCCAAAAATTTCACAAAGATTTCAAGGATTTCAAAGATTAAAAATACTAAAAACATAATTAATCATTTCTTGAATTTTTTTCCTAAAGTTTCTACTAAAAAGTTGAATGTTCTATCACAAAAGACGAATTATGAACAAGACACATGAATTTTTAACCAAATAGTTGCAATTCCAGTTTAAAAAATTAGTTTTTAATAAAAAAAACGAATTTTCAATAAAATAGTTAAATTTTCAACTAAGATGATGAATCTTTAACAGGAATAGTTGAATTTTTAATCAATAAGAAAATTTTCGACCAAGAAGATTAATTTTCAAGGAAAAATTGAATAGTTAAATTTTCAGTTAAAAAATTAATATTCAACCAAAGAGAAAATATATTTTCAACTAAATTGATGGAGTAATTTTCAAACAAAGACAAATTTTTTTTATCAAAATAGTTTAATTTACAATCAAAGAGATGAATTTTCAATTAAAATGAATCTCTAAAAAAAAATTAATTTTTAACAAAAGAGTTTACCTTTCAGCCAATTAGTTGGATTTCAACCAAAAACGATATCAATATGAAATTAAAAACAGTAAAATTCAACCAAGTAAAACGAATTTTCCACTAAGAAAGATTTTACAGTGAAGAGAGAGAAAAAACTACAACCAAACTTTTGAACTTCATCAGAAAGATAATTTTTTAACAAAGATTTTTAACTAAATTGTTAAATTCAGTAATATAAGGCTACTTTAAAAAAATAAAGAAAGTGTTATTTAATATATTACAATTCAAACAAATTTTAAGCGCGTTCTTGAAAAAATTCCCTGATATTTCCAGGTGTTTGCAGGTATATAAAAATTCCCTGTCAATTCCATAAATATTTACCGAGTTAATTTTCAACCAAAAAAGATAAATTTACAACCAAGTAGTTGAAGTTGCAAGCAAAAGAGACGAATTATCAACAAAAAAAGTTAGTTTTTCAAATAAATAGTTGGTCTTTCACAAAATAGTAGAATATTCAAGCCAAAAAGATGAATTCTTAATCCAAAAAGACTTTATCCAAAATAATAAAATTTAAAAATAAAAATAAACAAAATAATTAAGTTTTCAGTCAAATAGTAGAATTGATAAACAAAAGGGATGAATTCTGAAGCAAAAATATAGTAGTAGACTTTTCAAATAAAAATAATCAACTAAAATAATTACTTTTATACTAAACCATGTATTTTCAATCAAAAAAGACGGATTTTCTATTTAAAAAGACGAATTTTCAACAAAATAATGAAATTTTCCACCAAATAGTAGAATTTTGAACCAAAGGAGATGAATTCTTAAGCCAAAATACAATTAGACTTTTCAATTAAAAAAAAATTAACTTTCAAGCATAAAAGTAGAATTTTCAACCAAAAGATGAATCTTCAATACAAAAGAACGAATTTTCTATTAAAAAAATAACATTCAACAAAACAGGTCGATTTTCGACAAAAAAAGACGACTTCCTCAAAAAAATTAAATTTTCAAGCAAATATTAGAATTTTTAACCAAAAGAGAGAAATTCTTAACTCAAAACATAATAATAGATTTAAAAAAAAAACAATTAACTTTCAAACAAAAAAGATGACTTTCTATGATTGATGATTTTACAATACAAAAAGGCGAATTTTCTATCCAGAAAGACGCACGTTCAACAAAATAGTTAAATTTTCGTCAAAAAATTACTTTTTAAGAAAATAGTTGAATTTAAAAAAAAGAAATGAAATTTTCCACCAAATAGTAGAATTTTTAGCCAGACGAGATGAATTCTTAATCCAAAATACAATAGTAGACTTTACAAATAAAAAGAATTATTCAAAAAAATATTGATTTTTGACCATGTAGACAAAAAACGTTAACATCATATTATTTAAAAAGAATTTACTTTCAACCATAAAAGGAGAATTTTCAAACAAAAAATGAATTTTCAATACAAATGCAAGAATTTTCTATATAAAAAAAAGAACTTTCAACAAAGCAGTTGGATTTTCAGCCAAAAATGATGATTTTGTAAATAAATTAAATTTTGAACCAAGTACTAGAATTTTTAACCAAAAGAGGTGAATTCTGAACCAAAAATATAATAGTAGACTTTTCAAATAAAATTAATGAACTTTCAACCAAAAAAGATTGAATTTCCAACAAAATAATTAAATTTTGAACCAAATGTTAGAATTTCTAACCAAAGGAGATGAATTCTGAACCAAAAATATAATAGTATACTTTTCAGTGACAAAGAATTCACTTTTAATACAAAAAATACGACTTTTCCACCAACAGACGAATTTTTCAATCCAAAAGGACCATATTTTCTATCGAAAAAGACGAATATTCAAGAAAACAGTTGAATTTTCTACCAAATGAGATGAATTGTTTTTTTCAGAGTATAAATTATTGTAGTTTAGGAGATATTCGTGTTTTTGTGGTGTAGAATCTAAAATATAGATTTTCGATAGGAAGAAATCATTCATCAATCAATCATCATGGTATAAAAGGAACATTTTTTTCAAAGAGCGAGACGATATTTTTTGCAAAAATAACAAAAATAATCTTCAAAATTCCAGGCTTTTTCCCGGTGCTTAAAATTCCAGGCTAATTCCCAGTTTTCCCGGTCAGTTGCCACCCTGAATAGGTTGAACTAAAAAATATTTCATTTACCTTGTCGGACTGAATATCATTTTCCAGCTGGCTGATGTTTGAAATCATTGAACTCCTTTTCGCAGTCACTTTGTTTGAATTTTGATTTAAATATTTAGACACATCCGGTGGCAAATTATTGTCGCTTCCTCTATCTGTAAAAAAAATTATTTACAATTTTGTTTGCAATCTTTTAGAAGAATAGTTATTACAGGCCTCACAGTCCCTATGGGATAAAATATAGGAATCAAAGGGTACTTTTTGTCACGCAAGACTTCAAATTTTGTCATAAGACTTCAAAACAATTCAAGTTAAATTCGAAAGAATTAAAATTAACTGAAAACCATTTTTTAAATCGAAAAAATTCCATTAATTACAATAAAAATTGAGTGAATTTAAAGGAATTTAAGGGAAATGAGAAGAATTCAATGAAATTTATAAAAAATCAAACTGAATTTAAGAAACAATCAAGTAAATTCAAAACAATCCAAAAATATGAAAAAATTCATTGAATTGAGTAAGTTTGAAATGAGCTTAGAAAAATTAAAGAGAATTTAAAAGAATTAATTTAAGGTGAGTTTTAAAGACTTCCAAGATGAATTAAACAAAAACTTTTTAAAAATCCACTGAATTGAGTAAAATTGAGTGAATTTAGAATTCAAAAGGATTTAAAATAATTAAAGATAAATTAATAAAAATTCAGAGCAAATTCCAAATGAATTGCAAAAAATATTTAAAAATCTCTTCATATCTTTAAAACCCTACGAAATCCCTCACTTATTGTGAATAAATTCTTTGAAATCAATTAAAATATTAGAATTCCTTAAAATTACTGAAACCCTTGAAATTTTTAGAATCTCTTGAAAATGCCTTGGAATCTTTTAAAATACCCTAATATATTTCAAAGTTTTTGAAATCCCTTGAAACTTTTTAAAGCTCTCAAAAACAGAGATTCGAACGAAATAAGAGGTATTTTCTGATATTTGCCAATTTTCGTTCTTTTCTAAATAAAATATAATTATTACATAATTTTCATATTATGTTTTCGTAGCCTCATTATCTTTTGATACTTTCTTAGACTTAGCTTAGTTTTTAGCCAAATTATTTTTAATTTATCGAAATAATTGGAAAATATCAAAAAATGCCCCTTAATTTCGTTCGAATCCCTGCTTGGAAATTCCTGGAAATCTTTTAAAATACCCTCAAATATTTCAAATCTTATGAAATCCCATTAAATTACTGAAATCAATTAAAAATTTCTTTGTAATCTTTTAAAACATCCCAAAATATTTCGAACCCTTCAAAATCTTTTGAAATCCGTTGAAATTTTTTTAAGTCCTTGAAAATTCCAAGGAATTTGAAAAAATACCTTGAAATATTTCAAATCATTTGATCATTTTATGAATTGATTCTCAGGATTAAGTAAAAACTTAAAAAAAAAATTGTAATCCATTGAATTAAGTAAAATTGAGTATATTTAGAAGAATTCAAGTATATTAAACAAATTCAAAAGAATTCCAAATAATTTAAAAGAATTCAGGATAAATTAATAAGAATTCAGGGTTAATTCCAAAAAGTAATTTCAAATCTCTTCAAATCTTTGATACCCCACAAAATACTTCTCCTGAATAAATTCTTTAAAATCCACTAAAATATTATAAAATCCCGTGATATTCTATGAAATCTGATATTTCCTGAAAACCTGGAAAATTTATTAAAATATCTTGAGAGCTTTGAAATCCCTTAAAATCAATAAAATTCTCGGAAATCTTATAAAAAATGTGAAATTTTTTAAAATACCTTAAAAATGGAATAGTTAAGTTTCTAGTAAAAAATTAATTTTCTTCGAAAAAAAAAATGTCAACCAAAGTGATGAGTTTTCAAATAAAATGATGAATCTTCAACTGGAATAGTGCAATTTCAAACAGAAATAGTTGAATTTTCAACAAAAAAGATGAATTATTACCAAAAAGACGATTTTTTCAAAAAAATACATGAATTCTCAACCAAAAGATCAATTTTCAACCAAACAGTTGAATTTTGAACTAAAAAAGGTCATTTTCCAACCAAAAGTGAAACAGTTAAATTTGCAGTTAAAATCCAAATTTTCCACACAAAAAACAACAAATTTTCAACCAAAATGATGAATTTTCAACTAAAATGATTGAATCTTCAACTGAAATAGATGAATTTTGAATCAGAAAGATGAATATCTAACAAAAGACACGATAGGTCCAAATAAGATACGATTTTTCGACAAAATACGTAAATCTTCAACGAAATAGTTGAATTTTCAACTATAAAAGACAATTTTCAATCAAATAATTGAATTTTGGACTAAGAAAGATAAATTGTAAACCAAAAATTGAATACATAGTTAAATTTTTGTTTTAAAATATCAGTTTTAGAAAAAAAAAATGAAATTTCAAGTAAAATTATGGAATACTCAATTCGAATAGTTACCTTTTCACTTTGAAAAAAATTTTCGAACAAAAAAAAAACTGAATTTCAAAAAAAAAAAATATTTACGTTTTCAAACAAAGTGATGAATTTTCAACTAAAATGATTAATCATTTACTGGAATAGTGGAATTGGAAACCAAAAAGTTCAAGTTTCAACTAAAATAATGATTCATTAACTAAAATAAATTTTAAACCAAAAATATCAATTTTCAACCAAGGAGATTAATTTCTTACAAAAAATACAAAATAATTAAAGTTTCAACTGAAAGAGTTCAATTTTCATTAAAAAAAAAAAAATTAATTTTCAGCCAGAAAAAAAGAATTTAAAAAAAAAATAGCTCATTTTTTAATCAAAGGGATGCATTTTTAATTAAAATGATGAATTTTGACCCAAAAAATTAAATTTTAACAAAAGTTTAACTTTCTTCCAAAGAATTACATTTTTATTAAAAAAAAAAATCAATTCTGAACGAAAAATGAACCAGTTGATATTTCAACCAAAAAAGATTTTAATTTTTAATCAAAAATAGTTGAATTCAACCAAAAAAGACGACTTTTCAAGATCAGTTGGATTTTAAACTAAACAAGATTTTTCAATCAAGAGAGAGGGAGAGAAAAAATTGCAAACATTTGTCGAAATGAATTTTCAACCAAGAAGATTGATTTTGTACGAAAAAGAACAAATTTTCAACAAAAAATATGAATATTCATCCAGATACTTGAATTTTAAACTAAAAGCGATCAATTTTCAATCAAAAGAAGAATAGTTGAATTTTCATTAAAAAGAATCAATTTCAAATTAAAAAAAAAAACGAATTTTCAACAAGATAGTTAAATAGAGTAATATAAAGCTACTTTTACAAATGAAGAATCATCGTTATTCAATTTTATAATTGCAATTTAATCAAAAAATTAATCAAGCTCTTCAAAAAATCCGACTTAAACAAAAAATTCCCGACATCCAGGTTTTTCCAGGTATGTAAAAATTCCCTGACAATTCCCGATTTTCCAGGTAGGATAGACACCCTGTTCATAGTGACTGTGTCGCAGACCTGATTATTTTTTATAGTTAATTCTTACAAAAATACCCTGATTTTTTCTATTTTTTTCAAAATGCCTGACTCTTGGAAGCTTTGATCTTTTATAAATTTCTTTAAAAGTTCCATTATGGGCTGCAAATAGGGTACCATAGGGAGTAAATCTTGAAAGTAGGGTACTGTAGGGACCTTATCTATAGGGTACAATAGGGTCAGTGAGGCCTGTACTTTATAATTATATTTTTACCATCTGTCGAATTTTTCTCTTCAAGGACCGATGGCGATTTTCGGATGTTATTATTCAAGTCACTTGTCTTCGAACAACTTGGCTGAATCCATAAAGTATCAATAGACTTCGCCTTTTCTTTTGCCACAATACCACAATTTGCCCAAATGTTTTTTATATCTTTAATGGCGTCAATAGCTTTATTACATCTCGATTCGATATTATCCTCGAGTTGAGATAAAGTTTCTTCTCTTTCGGAACATCTACTACTATTAAATTCACTTGAATCATCATGAATTCTAGGGATTCCTAGAGAAAAAGTACTATTCAGCTCCATTGGTTTTGGCAGCTGACTTCCCGCAAGTGGGGTGCTTGTGGCATTTCTTCTGTCCATTGTAATATCTTTATTTCGAATAGGACTTCTTTGTGATTTATTTTCGAAAAATATCTTTGGGTTCAGTGCAGTTACAGTGTTTATTGCAGCACTTTGCAGTATTGGCGAAACTGCTGCCGAGGCTCGAAGTGGAATTTCAGGAGGTTTGTTGATTTGATTTAGGTCATTTTCAATATTTTCTAAAAGTGAATCGACCTCGGTATCGCGTGCACATTTAGAAGAACATTCGTCGTATTCGGGTTCATCGTAGATTGCGAAATCAAATGCTGGCACATCTTAAAGAAATAAGAATCAAATTAGTTTTTATGATAGCAGGGTGGCCGAAAAACTTAATTTTCAACATTCCCTGACTTTTCCCTGATTTTTGCATGATAAATTTTTCATTTTCCTTGACCATTAATATTCAAAGACCAGCATTTCAATCTTGTAACATTTTTGACATAGAATCTTCTATAAATAAAAAAAAATCAGATTAAAATTTTAAAGTTTCAAATTTATTTATTTCAACCAAAAAATATTACTTTTCTACTATAAAATATGAACTTTCAACTCAAAAGGACAAATTTTCAGCAAAACAGTTCAATTTAGGACAAAAAAAGATTACTTTAAACAAAATACTTGAACTTTTAACAAAATAATTACATTTCCAACAAAATAGTTGCATTTTTAACCAAACTGTTGAATATTTAACCAAATGATTGAATTTTAAAGCTAAAAAGTCAAATGTTATAAAGAAACAGTTAACTTTTAAGCCCAAAAAGATGAATTTTCAATCAAATAGTTAGATTTTCAACAAAAAAATTAATTTTTAACCAAAAAAATTGTATTTACAAACAAATAGTTGAACTTTACTGCAGAAGAGATAAATTTTCAACAACCTTCAAACCAAAAAGTTGTTTTTTCAACCTACAAAAAGATGAATTTTTAACTTTAACCAACAACAGTTGCATTTTCAACCAAATAATTGAATTTTTAAGGCAATTTTTTGTTTAATAAGTTAAATTTGCAACCCGAAAAGTTAAACCTTCAACAAAAAATGTAAGGTTTTGGTTTGTATTTTATACCTCGTAAAATATAAATAAATAAAATGTAAATAAATGAAATATAAATAAATAAAATATAAAAAAAAATCTTTATAAAAAATGTCATAGTTGGTCTTTGAACAAACGATCAAACTAAAATTTCAACAAAATAGTTAAATTTTCAACAACAAAAATTAAATTTTCCACAAAATAGTTGAATTATTAGCTAAATAGTTGAATTTTCAACCAATAAAGATGAATTCTCAAAAAATGTAATAGTTGCAGTTTTAACAAAAAAATATGAAACTTCTACCAAAAGAGATGAATTTTTAAACCAAAAAGAAGAATTTAAAACAAAGAAGAATTTTCAAACAAATACTTGAATTCTCAAACAAAAAAGATAAATGTTTAGCCAAAAATGGAATAGTTAATTTTCAATAAAAAAATTGATTTAAAAAAAACGTATTTTCAAAAAAATAATCAGATTTTCAACCAAAGAGATGAATTTTCAACTAAAAATCTAAATTTCAATCAAGAAAGATGAATTTTCAATCAAATAGTTGAATTTTCAACTAAAGGAAAAATAATCGTTAACCAAACAATTATATTTACAAATAATTTAACTTTACAGCAAAAGAGATCAATTTTCAACAAAATAGTTTAGCTATTAACCAAATAGTTGAATTTTCAACCTAAAAGATTAATTTTCAACCAAATGGTTGAATTTTTAATAACAAAAGATGAATTCTTAAAAGAAAATGTAATACTTTGATTTTTTACAAAAAAAAGATAAACTTACTACCAAAAACTATGCGTTTAAAAACCAAAAGGAAGAATTGGAATAGTTAAATTTACAGTGAAAAATTAATTTTTAACCAAAAGAAAAAACAAATTTTCAACAAAATAGTCAAATTTTCAAGGAATTTTCTGTAAAACAGCTGAATTTTCAACAAAAAAGTGAATTTTCAACCAAACAATTCTATTTTAAACCAAAAAAGAGGGAATTTCAAACCAAGAAGATTAGTTTTCTACCAAAAAAGACA
>CAKNYM010049290.1:9418-71766 GCA_932195095.1 Andricus curvator | reverse complement strand
TTTGCTCCTGGTTGAAGTATTAAAATAGTTATAATAATTAAACTGCAATATTATAAGTTTTAGGGAGAATTTAAGATGCATTTAGGAGTCTTTGAAAAAGACGCGTCAATGTAATAATATAATTTTTAATCCCTGGCAATTTGCGAAAAGCTTTAAAATGTGAGGATGATGTTCAAAATTCAATCAAGAGACGAATTTTAAACCAAAAAGTGGATTTGTTTAACCAAGACGATTAATTTTCTATGAAAAAAGATGAATTATCAACAAAGTACATGAATTTTCAACTGAAAAAGATTAACTTTAAACCGGAAATGACAAAAATTAATCGAATTTTTAAACTTCAACCACCAGCTGACTTCACTTCGTTGAGTGCTGGGGAGAAAATGGACCATATACATGGGACAAAAGTTTATTTTTGTAAAAACTTCGTAACGAATAATAATTATTATCATTTTATTATTTCATTAAAAAGTTCTTTAAAAAATGAAAACTATTTTTCAAATAGACTTATACAAAAAAAATTAGTTTTTACGAAGATATTAGCAAAATAGGGCAAAAATGGTGTAACATAAATAATAGCCTCGAATAGATCCGCTTTTATGCTAAAATCCGTAAAAATAAATTTTAGAATCTAATTAAACGCAGAGGTTAAATTGTCAAATGCAAAAAAGGCACAGTACCGAAAAAATCGTGCTATTTGTACCGAAATTTTGGTACACCGCGCCACTTTCATGAAAAAATGATTTTTTCTACAAAAACGATATTAATATTTTTAGTAATGAAATTATGGCACAGAAAACTGAATAAAATTATTTCTTACTTGGAGACAACCTCCTTCGCCTTCTTCCTTGTAAGCATTTTTACGCGCCAGAATCAACCAGGGAGGCAACAAACAGGCACAAACGTGTCTCTACTCTCGAGGTCAGCCGTCAGACAAGCATGTGTTTTGTTTAGGTTTCAATTTCTTCAATTTTTTCCACGAATTGGGCGGCAGCGTACACAGTTTTGAATTGAGACGCCTGATTGGAGGAACGCAAAACCACGTGACCAAGTTGACTAACCTTCCTTTTCGAGATTCTGATTGGCCAATATAAAATTGGCGGGCTTTGAAATCACTTTGAATTAATTTTTTTGGAATTGAAGCTTTAAATTTAGTCCGTGTATAGTTTCTAAGTTCAACATTAATTTAGAAAGCTTTAACAACATATATTACAAGATACTTTTTAATATATTATCACCATCGAATAATTTTGAATTTAATTTTTTCCTAAGTCCGTGAATTTGGATAATAATTAAGACCAATTTTTATTTTATTTTCATATATTTAATATTCAATGCATATTGAAGAATTATTAATTTTTTTTAAGGAAATATATTTTCCAGGTGAGTATTAATATTGTAAAAAAATGGGAAATAAGGGGATTTTTCACGAAAATAGGGTAATATATTCTTTCAAGTAAAATTAATGTGAATACTGTATTAAATTTAATTTAAAAAGCTTTAAATTCCTAAAGTTTCATGTCAAAATTTAGCATTCTCAACCAAATAGTTGAATTTTTCAACAAAAAAATAAGAACGAATTTTCAACAAAATTGTTAAATTTTCATCCAAAGTGATGAATTTTTAACTAAAATCCAATCTTAAACTGGAATAGTTGAATTGTAGACGAAGAAGATTAATTTTTTACCAAAAAAGACCAATTTACAACAAAATACATGAAATTTCAATTAAAAAAAAAAGATAAATTTCAACCAAAAATTGAATAGTTAAATTAACAATTCAAAAATTAATTTCTAACCAAAAAGACGATTTTTCAACAAAGTAGTTACATTTACAACCAGAGAGATAAATTTTTAATTAAAATGATGAATATTCAACAAAAAGATTAATTCTGAACAAATTACATGAAGTTTCGACTAAGGGGATAAATTTTCAACTAAAATATTAAATATTTAATTGGACTAGTTGAATTTTCAACCAAGGAGGCTATTTTCTACCAAAAAATACCAATTTACAACAAAACACATGAAATTTCAACTCAAAAAGATAAATTTCAACCAACAATTGAATAGTTAAATTAACAATTCAAAAATTAATTTTCAATCAGAGATACATTTTTAATTAAAATTATGAATCTTCAACAAAAAGATGGATTTTGAACAAATTACACGAAGTTTCAACCAAACAGATGAATTTTCAACTAAATGATAAATATTTAAATTGAATAGTTGAATTTTCAAACAAGAAGATTAATTTTCTTCTCAAAAAGACGAATTTACAACCAAAATACATGACATTTTAACTAAAAAGGAAATTGAATGGTTAAATTGAGAATTAAAAATTAAGTTTTAGCGAAAAAGACGAATTTTCAACAAAGTATTTAAAGTTCCAACAGAAGGGATAAATTTTTAATTACAATGATGGATCTTCAACAAAATGACGAATTTTGAACAAATTACATGAAGTTTCGACTAAAGAGATGAATTTTCAACTAAAATAGTAAATATTTAAATGGAATATTTGAATTTTCAACCAAGAAGTTAATTTTCTACCAAAAAAGACCAATTTACAAAAAAAAACACATGAAATTTCAACTGAAAAAGATAAATTTCAACCAAAAATTGAATAGTTAAATTAACAATTAAAAAATTAATTTTCAATCAGAGATAAATTTTTAATTAAAATTATGAATCTTCAACAAAAAGATTAATTTTGAACAAATTACACGAAGTTTCAATCAAACAGATGAATTTTCAACTAAATGATAAATATTTAAGTTGAATAGTTGAATTTTCAAACAAGAAGATTAATTTTCTTCTCAAAAAGACCAATTTACAACAAAATACATGAAATTTCAATTAAAAAAAAAGATAAATTTCAACCAAAAATTGAATAGTTAACTTAAGAATTAAAAATTAATTTTTAGCGAAAAAGACGAATTTTCAAAAAAGTTTCAACAAAAGGGATAAATTTTTAATTACAATTATGGATCTTCAACAAAATGACGAATTTTGAACAAATTACATGAAGTTTCAACCAAACAGATGAATTTTCAACCAAAAAAAGAATAGGTAAAAGTTAAGTTGAACAAATTCATTTTCTACAAAAAAAAACGAATTTTGAACAAAATAGTTAAATTTTCCACCAAAAAGATTAATTTTCTATCAAAAAGACCAATGTACAACAAAATACATGAAATTCCAACTAAAAAGATAAAATTCAACCAAAAATTGAATTAAGAATTGAAAAAATAAATTTTCAACCAAAAAGACGAATATTCAATAAAGTAATTAAAGTTTCAACCAAAGAGATAAATTTCTTAATAAAATGATCAATCTTCAACAAAATTACGAATTTTGAACAAATTACAGAAAGTTTCAACCAAACAGATGAATTTTCAACTAAATGATAAATATTTCATTTGAATAGTTGAATTTTCAAACAAGAAGATTAGTTTTCTTTTCAAAAATACCAATTGACAACAAAAATACATGACATTTTAACTAAAAAGATACATTTCAACCAAAAAAGGAATAGGTAAAAGTTAAGTTGAACAAATTAATTTTCTACAAAAAAGACTAATTTTTAACAAAGTAGTTCAAGTTTCAACCAAAGAGATAAATTTTTCATTACAATGATGAATCTTCAATCAAAGAGATGAATTTTCAACTAAAAAAGATCCAACCAAAAAGATTAATTTTCTACCAAAAAGACCAATTTACAACAAAATACATGAAATTCCAAATAAAAAAGATAAAATTCAACCAAAAATTGAATTAACAATTGAAAAAATAAATTTTCAATCAAAAAGACGAATATTCAACAAAGTAATTAAAGTTTCAACCAAAGAGATCAATTTTTAATTACCACGAATCTTCAATAAAAAGATGAATTTTGAAGAAATTACATGAAGCTTCTATCAAGCAGATGAATTTTCAATTAAAAGATACATTTTCAACCAAAAAAGGAATAGTTAAAAATTAAGTTAAACAAATTGATTTTCTACAAAAAAAAATCGAATTTTCAACAAAATAGTTAAATTTTCAACAAAATAGTTAAATTTTCAACCAAAGTTATGAATTTTCAATTAAAATGATATATATTTGATTGGAAAAGTTGAATTTTCAATCAATAAGATTAATTTTCTTCCAAAAAATACCAATTTACAACAAAAGACATGAAATTTAAACTAAAAAAAAAGATCAATTTCAATCAGAAATTAAATTAACAATTCAAATATTAATTTTCAACCAAAAAATACGATTTTTCAACAAAGTAGTTAAGTTTTCTACCAAAGAGATAAATTTCTTATTAAAATGATAAATCTTCAACAAAATTACGAATTTTGAACAAATTACAGAAAGTTTCAACCAGATGAATTTTCAACCAAAAAGGATTAGCTAAAAGTTAAGTTGAACAAATTAATTTTCTACCGGCAAAAAAAACTAATTTTCAACTTAATAGTTAAATTTTCAACCAAAAAGATTAATTTTCTACCAAAAAAGACCAATTTGCAACAGAATACGTGAAATGTCAACTAAAAAATATGAATTTCAATCAAAAATTAAATTAACAATTAAAAAAATTAATTTTTAACCAAAAAGACGAATTTTCAACAAACAGATGCATTTTCAACTAAAAAAGACAAATTTTCAACCAAAGTAATAGATTTTCAACTAAAATGACAAATATTTAACTGGAATAGTTGAATTTTTATCGAAGAACATTAATTTTTTTCCAAAAAAGGACAATTTACAACAAAAAACATAAAACTTCAAATAAAAAAGATCAATTTTAAACAAAAATTAAATATTTAAATTTACAACTCAAAAATTAATTTTCTAAAAAAAAAAAAATTAACAAAATAGTTAAATTTCCAACCAAAGTAATGAATTTTCAACTAAAATGATAAATATTTAACTGCTACAGTTGAATTTTAAACCAAGAAGATTAATTTTCTTCCAAAAAAGGCCAAAATATTTGAAATTTCAACCAAAAAAAAATTTATACAAAAAAGAATTTTCAACAAAAGTTTAATTTTTAATCAAAGTGATGAATTTTCAAGTAAAATGATAAATATTTAACTGGAATAGTTGCATTTTCAACCAAAAAGAATTATTTTCTTCCAAAAAATATCAATTTACAACCAAATATATGAAATTTCGACTAAACACCTGAATCATTACATTTTCAACAGAGATGAATTTTTAAACAAAAAAGGTTTTAATTTTAAATAAAAACCGTTGAATTCAACCATAAATGATGAATTTTCAACTAAGAAAGATTGTTTAGTCAAGAGAGGAAAAAATTGTCGACCAAATGTATGAATTCTCAAGCAAAATAATGAATTTTCAATCAAGGATATTATTTTTCTACCAAACAGAACAAATTTTCAACAAAATACATGAATTTTCAACCAAAAAAAATAATCTTCTAACCAAAAAGATGAATTTTCAACAAAATTGTTCAATTTTAAGCTAAGAAATACATTTTTAAGTAAAAATGATTTTAATTTTTAATCAAAAACAGTTGAATTCATTCAAAAAAAGACGAATTTTCAACAAAATAGCAGATTTATATCAACCAAGTTGTTGAATTTTCAAACCAAAAAATAGTTGAATTTTTAACCAAATACATGAAGTTTTAACTAAAGATAAATTTTCAGTTAAAAAAATTAATGAACCAAAAAGATAATTTTTCAACTAAAAAAAGGTAATTTTTCAACAAAAAATTGAACAGTTTAAGTTTTCGTTGAAAAAATTAATGCTGAACCGAAGAGATGAATTCTCAATAAAAATGATGGATTAAATTTGCAGTTAAAAAATGTAATTTCCAAAAAAAAAAACGGATTTTCAACAAAATATTTATATTACAATCTAAACAAAATTTAAGCGCGCTCTCGAAAAAATTCCCTGACTAAAAAATGTTAGCAATAATATTATTAAAATGTCAAATACATACTAATCCTGTAAATAATAAATAAAAATGTTGAGTCTGTAAAAAAAATATTAATTAAAAAGTAAAATTATAGTAACTAGGAAACAAAATAATAGAAAATTAGATTTAAAATTTGGAATGCAATAATGTATTTATACAAAGGCATGTCTTCAACATACAAATTATAGAAACATGACAAGAGAATACGGAAATAAACAGTATTTTTATACAAAAAACACTTTTTCTAATACGTAAAAAAACATCTATTATCTACATTTTACATTCTTTTTCGGACATAAAATTTGATCTTTTTCAAGATTCACAGGCATATTCTTTTTATCAGGCAGTGCTAAATTATCTTTGATAATAATATAATACTGATAAAGTGACCAATTTTCATGGTATTGGCACGATTGTTTTAAACACAAAATGCGTTAGTAGATTCGGCTGAGGCATTTTTTTTTTAAATAAAAAAAAGCGTTTAACGATTACTTATACTTTCGCTATATCTATTTTCAGATCTTATAATCAACAGTTACTTACATTCCTATTATGAAAATATAAAGAGCCTCATTATCTCGTAAGAAAAATATTTCTTAAGAATTATCAGATCAAACTACAAAACTTAGTTGACTTTTACGATTACACTTCCAGCAAACTACATTTGAAATAATTTTTTCAAATCGTTTAATGTCAACCTCGTTGAAGTCATTTTTAGACCGCTAAAAATTTCTTTTGCGAGCTTCAGTTTTTCCTCCTGCAGCTCTTTCACCCTCTCTTCAATACTGCCCGAGCACAAAAACCTAAAAAAAAAAATCGAATCAAAATATACCTCTTTTCCTGTTTTTCATCACTATATTATTTTAAATAAAAACATATATAATATATAAATATAATTAACAATTTACAGATAAAGTTCTTTAACTAAAAGAGATAAAGTTCAACCAAAAATTAAATTAACAATTGAAAAAATAAATTTTCAAACAAAAAGACGAATTTTTTAAAAGACAGTTGAATTTTCAACCAAGAAAGATGAATTTTCAACTTTCTACCATAAAAGAGGAATTTTTAACCAAAATGTCGAATTTTCAAATAAAACAGATTAAACTTTAACTTTTTAGCAAAATAATTGAGTTTTTTACCAAATAATAAATAATAATAATAATAGATGTAAAATATACTTATAAAATATATTAAATAAAATAATAAAATATTTAAAACCAAATAGTTGAGCTTTCAATCAAAAGTTCAGAAGACAGTTGTATTGACAGCCTTGGAAAGGTGAATTTTCAATTAAAAAATTAATGTTCAACCAAGTAAGATGAATTTTCAACTTAACCGTTGAAATTAAACAAAAAACTTAACAGACTTCACAGATCAAAACGATCTCAAACAATGGGAAATAGGGTGATTTTGTACGAAAATAGGGGAATAAATTCTTTTAAATAAAATTAATATAAATACCATATTGAATTTAATATGAAACGCTTTAAATTCCAAAGATTTCAAGTCAATTTTCTAAGAAGACAGTTGAATTTTCAACAAAAAGGTTAATTTTCAACCAAGAAAGATGAATTATTAACAGAACTAAAATTGCTTTTCTACCATAAAAGATGAATTTTTAATCTAAAAAGACAAATGCTCAACAAAACTGTTAAACTTTCGTCCAAAAATATGACTTTTTAACAAAATAATTGAGTTTTTAACCAAATATTTGAATTTTCAACCAAAAAAGGTAATTTTTATCCACATGGTCGAATCTTCAAACAAAATAGATTAAACTTCAAACGAATAATTTTATTTTCAAGTCAAAAAGTCGAATTTTTTAGAAGACAGTTAAATTTAAAAAAAGTTCATTTTCAAACAAGAAATATGAGTTTTCAACCACAAAACATAAGACTTTTCTACCATAAAACATTATTTTTTAACGGAAATGTCGAATTTTCAAACAAAACAGATTAAACTTCAACCAAAAACAGTTACATTCTCAACCACATAGTTTAATTTTCAAGACAAAAAGTAGAATGTTTTAGAAGACAATTTTTTAAAAACAAAAAAGTTAATTTTCACTAAGAAAGATGAATCTTCAACCCAAAAAGGATTACTTTTCTACCATAAAAGATAACTTTCCAACCATAAAAGACAAATTCTCAACAAAACAGTTGAATTTTCGACACAAAAAAATTACTTTTTAACAAAATAATTGAGTTTTTAACCAAATAGTTGAATTTTCAACCAACAAAGATCAATTTTCAACCAAATTGCCGAATTTTCAAACAAAACAGATTAAACTTCAACCAAAAGCAGTTGAATTTTCAACCGAATAGTTGTATTTTCAAGCCAAAAAGTCGAATTTTTTTATAAGACAGTTGAATTTTCAACCAAGAAAGATGAATTTTCAACAAAAAAAATGACTTTTCTACCATAAAAGATAAATTTTTAACCAAAATGTCGAATTTTAAAATAAAACAGATTAGACTTTAACCAAAAATAGTTGCATTTTCAAACGAATAGTTTAATTTTCAAGCCAAAAAGTAGAATTTTTTTTAGAAGACAGTTGTATTATCACCCTTAAAAGTTGAATTTTGAAGAAAAGTTAAATTTGTAAGTTATCATTTTTAACTAAGAAATTTGAAATTTTAACCAAATAGATATTCAAGAAAAAAGACGAATTGCTTACGTATTATCAACCTGAAAAGTTGAATTTCCAAGACAAGAGTTAAGTTTTGAAGTTAAAAGGTTGAATGATTTGAAAAACAGTCGACTTTTAAATCCGAAAGGAGGAATTTTCAAAAATAAAGTTCATTTTCAACCAAGAAAGATGAATTTTCAATCGAAAAGGACGAATGTTCAACACAACAGTTGAATTTTCCGACCAAAAAAGATGTCTTTTTAGCAAAACAATTGAGTTTTTAACCAAATTATTACCAAATAGTAGAGCTTATCAATCAAAAGTTTAGAAGACAGTTGTATTGTCAGCCTTGGAAAGGTGAATTTTCAATTAAAAAATCAATGTTCAACCAAGTAAGATGAATTTTCAACTCAACCGTTAAATTTAAAAAAAAACGTAATTTTCAACCAAGCAGTACATTTACAACCAAATAGTTTAGTCAAATAAAAAACTAATTGCATTATAAACCTGAAACGTTGAATTTTCAACCTAAAAAGTTGAATTTACAATAAAAAAGATAATCTCGCATCCACAACCAAATGGTTGATCTTTCGATCAAAAGAGACAAATTTTTAATAAAATAGTTGAATTTTTAACCAAGTAGAATTAACTTTTAACCAAAAATAGTTGAATTTTTAAAATTTTTGAGACAAAAACTATTAAATTCTTTCAAATAAAATAAATGTAAATACTATATTGAATTCAATATGAAGCACTTTTAATTACTAAGATTTTAAGTCTAATTTTAATCGAATAAGTTGAATTTTCGAACGAAACAAATTTTCTACAAAAAGAGATGAATTTTCAACCCAAAAAGACAAATTTTTTCAAAGACAGTTGTATTTTCAACAAAAAAGTTAGTTTTTAACCAAGAAAGGTGACTTTTAAACTAACAAAGATGAATTTTCAATACAAAATGACAAATTTTCTATCCAAAAAGTGATAAGTTCAACAAAACAATTCATCTGTCAACCAAAAATGATGACTTTAACAAAATAGTTGAATTGTCAACCAAATAATTCAACGTTCAACCAAATAGTCGAATTTTTAACCGAAAAGAATTAACTTTCAGGCAAAAATAGTTGAATTTTTAAAGAAATAGTTGAATTTTCTAGCCAAAAAGACGAATTTTTTTAAAAGACATTTGAATTTTCAACAAAAAAGTTAATTTTCACCCAAGAAAGATGACTTCTGCTATCAAATATAAATTCTCAATCCAAAAGGACAAATGTTCTATCCAAAAAGAAAAATGTTCAACAAAACAATTGAATTGTCGAAAAAAGATGACTTTAACAAAATAGTTAAATTTTCAACCAAATAATTCAACGTTCAACCAAATAGTCGAATTTTTAACTGAAAAAAATGAACTTTCAACCAAAAATAGTTGAATTTTTGAACAAATAGTTGAATTTTTAAGCCAAAAAAGACTAATTTTTTAACAAGACATTTGAATTTTCAACTAGAGTTAATTTTCACCCAAGAAAGATGACTTCTGCTATCAAAAATGAATTTTCAATCCAAAAGGACAAATTTTCTATCCAAAAAGAAAAATATTCAACAAAACAATTGAATTGTTCAATTGTCCAAATAATCGATTTTTTGACCGAAGAGAATGTACTTTCAACCAAAAATAGTTGCATTTTTAAACAAATAGTTCAACTTTCAAGCCAAAAAGACGAATTTTTTAAAAGACAGTTGAATATCAACAAAAAAGTTAAATTTCAATCAAGAAAGTTGAATTTTCAACAAAATAATTAAAAGGTCATCTAAATAGTCGAATTTTTAACCAAAAAGAATTAACTTTCAACGAAAAATACGCAGTTGCATTTTCTTATTGGGTTCTATTAATTCAGTTTGCATTTTAGAGAAAAAATGAGAAGTTTCTTGAAAACAGGGGAAAAATTGGAATTCTTGAAAAAAGGGGAAAAGACTGTGAAGTCTGTTATAATTATTAATTAGATTTAAAAATAATGACTAAAAATCGATTAATTAGGAAATAAATTTGTTGAAATAACGCACTTATAAACCGTGACTGGTTTATTTTGTCCGTATCGGTATATACGGTCTTGCGCTTGGTTTTCTAGCTGCGGGTTCCAATGATTATCGACGAGAAGTATATGGTTTCCGCCCATTAAGTTAAGTCCGACTCCTCCAGCCGTTAATGAAAGCAGAAGAATTTTGAGGTCGCTCCTAGGATCGTTGAATCGATCCACGATGTCCTTTAACGTGAGGGTATTATCAAGATTTTTTTAAAGACATTTCTGACAGAAATATGAAAGACATTTTTTATTTTTTAACATCATTTTTTTTAACTTACCTGCCTATCTCTATGCTGGACTTCGCCACTAAACATTTCCCATTCCGCTGGCTGCGAGTACGATAAATGATACTCGATTATTTTGAGCATACTAGTCCATTGGCTGACGATGACAATTTTCTCACCCGTGGGGAGAACTTCATCCAGAATTTCGAAAATCTTGTTAATCTAAACACATTTGAAAGAAAATAAATTAAAATTAGATATAGATGTAAAAAAATAAGTCATTTCATTTTTTATTGGCTAACAATTTTTAAAGAAAGCAGAACCATAAATAAACAAATTCTTAATTTTTTGCGACCATAAGTTTTGGTTGAAAATTTAACTATTTTGTTGAAAATTTGTTTTTCTTTTGGTTGGAATTTATCATTTTTATAAAATTTGACTATTTGTTTAAAAAATGCATGTCTTTTATTAAAAATTTATCTTTTTGGTGGAAAATTAATCTTCTTGGTTAAAAAAGCTTAGATTCAACTATATTGTCGAAAATTCATATTGCAGGATTAAAAATTCAACTGTCTTGTAGAAAAATCGTAGTTTTCGCTGGAAAATTCAATTATTTGGTTGAAGATTAATTTTCTTGTTGAAAATTCCACTGTTGTGAAAAAAATTCGGCTTTTTGGATTAAAAAATCAACAATTCGGTTGAAATTTTTTTTCTTTCTTGACTGAAAAATCTTTCTTGGTTTGAAAATTGATCTCTATCGGTAATAATTTTAATCGTTATTGGTTGAAAATGCAACTACATGGATGAAAGTTGAACTATTTTGTTCAAAATTCATTTTCTTGGTTGAAGATTCATAATTTTAGTTGAAAATTCATCTTTGGTTTAAAATTCAACATATTGTTGAAAATTCGTGTTTTTTGTTGGTTCAAAATTTATCCTTTTGATTGAAAATTCAACTATCTGGATAAAAAATTATCTATTTTGTTGAAAATTCGTATTTTTGTCTTGAAAAGTCAAGTATTAAATTGAAAATGAACTTTTTCGTTGAAAATTAACTTTTGGTTGAAATTTTTTTCTTTCTTGAATGAAAAACCCATCTTTCGTTAATGATTAATTTTTTTAAATGAAAATTTAACTATATATGCATTTTTGGTTGAAAATTCATATTTCTTAGTTGAAAATTAAATCTGTTTGTTTAAAAATTTAACTATTTTGTTGAAAATTCGCTTTTTTGGGTTGAAAAAATTTTTTAACTAAAAATTTAACTATTCCACTTTTGTTTCGAATTTATCTTTTTTAGTTGGTGGAAAATTAATCTTCTTGGTTAAAAATGTTTAGATTCAACTATGTTGTCGAAAATTCGTATTTCCGAGTTAAAAGTTCAATTGTCTGGTAGAAAAATCGCTGTTTTGGTTTTGAAATTCAACTATTTGGTTGAAAATTAAGTTTTGTATTGAAAATTTAACAATTCGGTTGAAATTTTTTTTTAAACATTTAACTACTTAGTTGAAAATTCATCTTTTGCGGTTGAAAATTTAACCATTCGGTTCAAAATTACTTTTTTTTCAAATATTTACATTTTTCGGTTGAAGCTTCAACTGTCTTGTAGAAAATTCGTCGTTCTGACCTGAAAATTCCACTATTTGGTAGAAAATTAAATTATTTTGTAGAAAATTAGTTTTTTTGTAATTCATATCTTTTGGTTGAACTAAATTGTTCTTAATTTAAAATAAAAATCTTTTTTACTTGAAATACCAATATATTATATTTTTCGTAAATGTTGAAACTTCTGTGAAATCTTTTTAAATTTTTGAAAAATATTTGAAATCGTTGAAATCTTTAAAATCCTTGAAATCTTTATGAAATTTTTTGAAATCTTTTGAAATTTTTATGAAATATTTGAAATATTTGTGAAAGCTTTCTTAAATTTTTGTTTGCGAAATCTTTCGTGTTCGTTTGAAATCATTGAAATAATTGAAATCGTTTAAAATCTTTGAAATCTGGTGTAATGTATCCTTTCTTAAATCTTTGGAATTTTTGTATTCTTTTGAAATCTTTATGTTTATGAAATCTTTGAAATATTTGTGAAATCTTTCTGAAATCTTTTGTATTCGGAAATGTTCGAAATTTTTGTGAAATCTTTGAAATATGGTGTACACGCATTTTTCAAATCTTTGAAATCCTTGCAAATATTGATGAAATGTTCGAAATCTTTGGGAAATTTTTGTGAAATCTTTTAAATATTTGTCAAATCTTTTGAAATATTTGTGAAATTTTTCTTGAATCTTTTTTATTTCTTCAATTTCTGTGGAATCTTTTAAAATGTTTGAAAAATATTTGAAATCCTTGAAATCTTTATGAAATTTTTTGAAATTTTTATGAAATCTTTGAAATATTTGTGAAAGCTTTCTTTAATTTTTGTTTGCGAAATCTTTCGTGTTCGTTTGAAATCATTGAAATAATTGAAATCGTTTAAAATCTTTGAAATCTGGTGTAATGTATCCTTTCTTAAATCTTTGGAATTTTTGTATTCTTTTGAAATCTTTATGTTTATGAAATCTTTGAAATATTTGTGAAATCTTTCTGAAATCTTTTGTATTCGGAAATGTTCGAAATTTTTGTGAAATCTTTGAAATATGGTGTACACGCATTTTTCAAATCTTTGAAATCCTTGCAAATATTGATGAAATGTTCGAAATCTTTGGGAAATTTTTGTGAAATCTTTTAAATATTTGTCAAATCTTTTGAAATATTTGTGAAATTTTTCTTGAATCTTTTTTATTTCTTCAATTTCTGTGGAATCTTTTAAAATGTTTGAAAAATATTTGAAATCCTTGAAATCTTTATGAAATTTTTTGAAATTTTTATGAAATCTTTGAAATATTTGTGAAAGCTTTCTTTAATTTTTGTTTGCGAAATCTTTCGTGTTCGTTTGAAATCATTGAAATAATTGAAATCGTTTAAAATCTTTGAAATCTGGTGTACTGTATCCTTTTTTAAACCTTTGGAATTCTTGTATTCTTTTGAAATCTTTATTTTTATGAAACCTTTGTAATATTTGTGAAAGCTTTCTCACATTTTTGTTTGTGAAATCTTTTGTGTTCGTTTGAAATCATTGAAATAATTGAAATCGTTTAAAATCTTTGAAATCCTTTCAAATATTTATGAAATGTTCGAAATCTTTTAAATATTTGTCAAATCTTTTGAAATATTTGTGAAATTTTTCTTGAATCTTTGTGAAATCTTTTTTATTTCTTCAATTTCTGTGGAATCTTTTAAAATATTTGAAATCCTTGAAATCTTTATGAAATTTTTTGAAATCTTTTGACATTTTTATGAAATCTTTGAAATATTTGTAAAAACTTTCTTTAATTTTTGTTTGTGAAATCTTTTGTGTTCGTTTGAAATCATTGAAATCGTTTAAAATCTTTGAAATCTGGTGTTTCTTAAATCTTTGCAATTTTTGTATTCTTTTGAAATCTTTATGTTTATAAAATCTGAAATATTTGTGAAATCTTTCTGAAATCTTTTGTATTCATCTGAAATCATAAAAATATTTTTAATCTATGTAAAATCTTTTGAAATCTGGTTTCTTCCAATTTAAAATCTTTGTAATATTTTGAAAGTTTTAAAATCTTTGGAAATATTCGAAATTTTTGTAAAATCTTTGAAATATGGTGTACACGCCTTTTTCAAATCTTTCAAATCCTTGCAATCTTTATGAAATGTTCGAAATCTTGGGGGAATTTTTGTGAAATCTTTGTTATTTCTTCATTTTCTGTGAAATCTTTTGGAATCTTTTTAAATTTTTGAAAAATATTTGAAATCCTTGAAATCTGACATCTTTATGAAATTTTTTGAAACCTTTTGTAATTTTTATGAAATTTTTCCAATATTTGTGAAAGCTTTCTTTAATTTTTGTTTGTGAAATCTTTTGTGTTCGTTTGAAATCAGTGAAGTCTTTTGAAAACTTCTCAAATTTCTTGACACCTTTTGAAATAGTTTAACATCTTTGAAATATTTGTGAAATATTTCGTATTCGTTTAAAATCATTAAAATAATTGAAATCGTTTAAAATATTTGAAATCTGGTGTACTGTATCCTTTTTTAAATTTTTGGAATTCTTGTATTCTTTTGAAATCTATATGTTTATGAAATCTTTGAAATATTTGTGAAATCTTTCTGAAATCTTTTGTATTCATTTAAAATCATTAAAATATTTTTAATCTATGTAAAATCTTTTGAAATCTTAGAAATATGGTGTACACGCCTTTTTGAAATCTTTGAAATCTTTGCAATATTTACGAAATGTTCGAAATCTTTGGGAAATTTTTGAGAAATCTTTGTCAAATCTTTTGAAATATTTGTGAAATTTTTCTTGAATCTTTGTAAAATCTTTTTTATTTCTTCAATTTCTGTGAAATCTTTTCGAATCTTAAAATTTTTGAAACATATTTGAAATCCTTGAAATCTTTATGAAATTTTTGGAAACCTTTTGTAATTCTTATGAAATCTTTGAAATATTTGTGAAAGCTTTCTTTCATTTTTGTTTGTGAAATTTTTGGTGTTTGTTTGAAATCAGTGAAGTCTTTTGAAAACTTCTCAAATTTGTTGAAACCTTTTGAAATAGTTTAACATCTTTGAAATATTTGTGAAGTCTTTAACATTCGTTTAAAATCATTGAAATAATTGAAACCGTTTAAAATCTTTGAAATCTGGTGTACTGTATCCCTTTTTAAATCTTTGGAATTCTTGTATTCTTTTGAAATATGTATTTATGTTTGTGAAATCTTTGAAATCTTTGTGAAATCTTTTGTATTCATTTGAAATCATTGAAATATTTTTGATCGATGTAAAATCTGTTGAAATAGTAGAATCTGGTTTAGTATGACTACTATCTGTGGAAAACTTCTCAAATGTTTTGAAACGTTTTGAAATCGTTTAAAATCTTCGAAATGTTTTTAAATCTTTGAAATCCTTTAAATCTTTTGAAAGTTTTAAAAGCTTTGTGGAATTGTTGTGAAATATTTCAAATCTGGTGTGCACCAGATTATAAATTTTAAATTACTTTTCAAATTTCAATAAAATAACTGTATTAAAAGAAAAAAAAAATTAATTTCAGGTTCTCGTGAAAAATTCAAAGAGATTTCCAGGTTTTCAAGGTTAAAAAAAATCAAGGAAAAAAGACCAATTTTCAACCAAAATAAATATATAAATAATTGACCTTTTTAAGAAAGAGAAGAATTTTTAACAAAAGAGAGTTTTCATTCAAAAAGGCGAACTTTCAAACAAAATACATAAATTTTTAACCAAAGAGTTAAATTTTCAACCAGAAAAGATGGAAATTCAACGAAAAATGTAATAGTTTATATCTCAACCTAACAAGGTTTTAATTTTTAATCGAGAACACTTGAATTTAACAAAAAAGGCGAATATTTATCAAAATAGTTGAATTTTCAAATAAAAAAGATCGTTTTCAATTAAAATATCAATTTTTAATCAACAATAGAATAGTTAAATTTTCAGTTTAAGTATTATTTTCTATAAAAAAAACGATTTTTTAACCAAAATGATGAATTTTCAACTAAAAAAATGAATGCTTAACAGAGGAGTTCGAATTTCAACAAAGTAGTTGAATTTCCAAGCAGAAAATATGAATTATTCACGAAAAATATAATATTTGATATTTCAACCAAAAAATATTTTAATTCACAATCAAAAATATTTGAATTCAACCAAATAAGACGAATTTTCAATAAAATGGTGGAAATTTCAAGCAAAAGAGACGAATTTTTATCACGAAAGTGGATTTTCAACCTACAAAAATGAATTTTTAAAAGACGAATTTTTAGCAATAAAAAGTTGAATTTTCTACCAGGAAATATTTTTCAATCAAGAACAAAAATACAACCAAATTTATTAATCTTCAAGAAAAAAATGGTTGAATTTTCAAGTAAAATAGTTAAATTTTTAATCAAAAATTGAATAGTTGATTTTTACTTTTCAAAATTACTTTTAAAAAAAAATTCAGATGAATCAACCAAAAAAGATTAATTCTCAACGAAAAATGTCGTAGTTGATACTTCACCAAAAATGATTTTTTTTTTTAAGTTTGAATTTGCAGCCAAAAACATATGGATTATGAAAAAAAAAGTTAATTTTTATCCAAATAGTTCAATTTTCAACCACAAAAGATGAATTTTGAACAAAATAGTTCAATTTTCAAGAACATAATTAAATTTTTATCCAAAAGAGATGAATTCTGAATCAAAAATGTAATAGTAGATTTTTCAATTCAGAAGCATGATTTTCAACCAAAAAGTTTGACATTTCTAGCAGAAAATGAATTTTCAATCCAAAAGGATGAATTTTCTATCCAAAAGAGGACTGGTCAACAAAACAGTTACATTTTCGACCAAAAAAATTACTTTTTAACAAAATAGATCAATTTTCAACAGTGATGAAATTGTCAACCAAATAGTAAAAATTTTCACCAAAACAGATGAATTCTGAACCAAAAATAGAATAGTAGACTTTTCAATTAAAAAGATTTAACTTTTAACCGCAAAAGATTATTTTTCTCTCAAAAGGTGAATTTCAATCTAGAAAGGCGAATTTTCAACAAAAAAGTTAAATTTTCGACCAAGAAAGATGACTTTTTAACAAAATAGTTAAATTCTCAACAAAATGAAGAAATTTTCAGCAAAATTTTGATCCAAAAGATATGAATTCTGGACCAAAAATATAATAGTAGACTTTTTTATTTGAAATAATGAACTTTTAACCAAAAACTGTTATCAAAAGATGAGTTTTCAATCCAATAAGATCAATTTTCTATCCTAAAAGATGAATGCACAATAAAATAGTTAAATTTTTGACCTAAAAAAAAGATGACTTAACAAAAAAGTTGTATTTTCAACCAAATAGTAGAATTGTTTACGAAGAGAGATAAATTCTGAACCAAAAAGATCATGGTAGACTTTTCAATTAAAAAGAATTAGCTTTGAACCAAAGATAGTTGGATATTCTTATTTGGTTCTATTAATTCAGTTCGCATTTAAGCGAAAAAAGCTGCAAAAAGGGGAAGTATCTTGAAAACAGGTGAAAAAGATCAATTCTTTATTTTTTAAAAGGGGAAAAGACAGTAAATAGTTCAAAACACTCACTTTAGCGCTTCTGTATTTCTCTTGCAAAACCGGATTATCTGATCTCATCGGATTATCTTTGTTCTTAGAAACAAAAAGAGCATTGAAAGTCTTTTTCTTCTTGTTCTCTGTCTTTGTTTCACCATCCGCACCTACTCCTTGCGCCATTTCTTCTTCTTTAACCATCTTATTCAATAATGCAGGATGGTTGCATATTTGTCGTAATCGTAGCAGAAGAACCAAAATATGGAATTGTTGGATTTTCTCCCCACCCAGTAAAACCTTATTAAATTCATCCAAGAGATCTTTAGGAACTGAAAAAGAAAAAGGAACCCTAAACCTTTTATATTCAAAGCCTAAAAAACGGGGTTTCTACAAAATGCAAGAATTGATATATGATACAGGCAAAGTACATAATCCAGGCATTATATATAATCTTTAGGCATTATATATAATGCCTGGTCATTTCAGGCAAAGTATGTAATCGAATACTTATTATATCAATTCTTCAGAACAAAATTCAATCTCTATTCCAGGTTTTCCAGGTCAAGAAATCAAGTTCTTTCAACCAACAATTTCTAAAGAAAACCGAATCATACATAAACAAATTCTTAATTTTTGCGAACATAAGTCGTCTTTGTAAAATCTTTGGGAATATTTTTAAATCTTTGAAATTCTTGAAATCTTTTGAAATCCTTATGAAATCTTTGAAACCATTGTGAAATTTTTTGAAATCTTTATGAAATCTGTCTTTAATCTTTGTTTTTGAAATCTTCTAAATTTAATTGAAACCATTTGAAACCGTTTAAAATCATTGAATTGTTTTGAAATATTTGAAATCTGGTGTACTGCATCCTTCTTGAAATATTTTAAAATCCTTATGAATTCTTTGTAATATTTGTGAAATCTTTCTGAAGTCTTTTTTTTTTAGAAATCACTGGAATATTTGAAATTTTTTGTAATCGCTTAAAATCACTAGAATCTTTGTTAAATCTTTTGAAATCTTCTAAAAAATGTTGATATCGTTCAAAATATTTGAAATGTTTTGAAATCTTTGAAATATTTGTGAAATCTTTCTTTAATCTTTGTTTGTGAAATCTTTTTTATTCGTTTATTCGTTTGAAATAATTAAAATCTTCTAGATTTCGTTGAAACCTTTTGAAATCGTTTAAAATCATTTAAATGATTTGAAATCTTTGAAATCTGATGTACTGCACCCTTGTTGAAATCTTTTGAAATCCATATGAATTCTTTTAAATATTTGTGAAATATTTCGGAAATCTTTTGTAATCGTTTGAAATCACGCGAACATTTGAAATCTTTGTTAAATATTTTGAAATCTTCTCAACAATTTTTAAATTGTTTAAAATCTTTGAAATTGTTGGAAATCCTTGAAATCTGTTGTATTGTACCCTTTTTGAAATCTTTGAAAATCTTTTTTTCTTTTTAAATCCTTATGCAGTCTTTGAAATATTTGTGAAATCTTTCTGAAATCTTTTGTATTCGTTTGAAATTGTTGGAATATTTGACATATTTGTAAAGTATTTCTGAAATTTTTTACATTCGTTTGAAATCACTGGAATATTTAAAATATTTGTTAAATCTTTTGAAATCTTCTAAAAAAAATTTGATATAGTTCAAAATATGTGAAATGTTTTGAAATCTCTGTGAAATCTTTCTTTAATCTTTGTTTGTGAAATGTTTCTTATTCGCTTATTCGTTTAAAATCATTAAAGTCTTCTAAATTTCATTGAAACCTTTTGAAATCGTTTAAAATCATTTAAATGATTTGAAATCTGATGTACTGCACCCTTGTTGAAATCTTTTGAAATCCATATGAATTCTTTGAAATATTTGTGAAATATTTTGGAAATCTTTTGTAGTCGTTTTAAATCAAGCGAACATTTGAAATCTTTGTTAAATCTTTTGAAATCTTCTCAACAATTTTTAAATTGTTTAAAATCTTTGAAATGTTTGGAAATCCTTGAAATCTGTTGTATTGTACCCTTTTTAAAATCTTTGAAATTCTTGTTTTCTTTTGAAAACCTTATGCAGTCTTTGAAATATTTGTGAAATCTTTCTGAAATCTTTTGTATTCGTTTGAAATTATTGGAATATTTGACATATTTGTAAAGTATTTCTGAAATCTTTTACATTCGTTTGAAATCACTGGAATATTTAGAATCTTTGTTAAATCTTTTGAAATCTTCTAAAAAAATCTGATATAGTTCAAAATATGTGAAATGTTTTGAAATCTTTGTGAAATCTTTCTTTAATCTTTGTTTGTGAAATCTTTCTTATTCGTTTATTCGCTTGAAATCATTAAAATCTTCTAGATTTCGTTGAAACCTTTTGAAATCGTTTAAAATCATTTAAATGATTTGAAATCTTTGAAATCAGGTGTACTGCACCCTTGTTGAAATCTTTTGAAATACATATGAATTCTTTGAAATAGTTGTGAAATATTTTGGAAATCTTTTGTAATCGTTTGAAATCAAGCGAATATTTTAAATCTTTGTTAAATGTTTGGAAATCTTCTCAACAATTTTTAAATCGTTTAAAATCTATAAAATGTTTGGAAATCCTTGAAATCTGTTGTATTGTACCCTTTTTAAAATCTTTGAAATTCTTGTTTTCTTTTGAAATCCTTATGCAGTCTTTGAAATATTTGCGAGATCTTTTGTATTCGTTTGAAATCATTGTAATATTTTACATATTTGTGAAGTTTTTCTGAAATCTTTTACATTCGTTTGAAATCACTGGAATATTAAAAATCTTTGTGATATCTTATGAAATCTTCTAACAAAAAAATTTGAAATCGTTTAAAATCTTTAAAATTTTTTGAAATCTTTGTGAAATCTTTCTTTAATCTTTGTTTGTGAAATGTTTCTTATTCGCTTATTCGTTTAAAATCATTAAAATCTTCTAAATTTCATTGAAACCTTTTGAAATCGTTTAAAATCATTTAAATAATTTGAAATCTTTGAAATCTTGTGTACTGCACCCTTGTTCAAATCTTTTGAAATCCTTATGAATTCTTTGAAATATTTGTGAAATATTTTGGAAATCTTTTGTAATCGTTTGAAATCACGCGAATATTTTAAATCTCTGTTAAATCTTTTGAAATCTTCTCAACAATTTTTAAATTGTTTAAAATCTTTGAAATGTTTGGAAATCCTTGAAATCTGTTGTATTGTACCCTTTTTAAAATCTTTGAAATTCTTGTTTTCTTTTGAAATCCTTATGCAGTCTTTGAAATATTTGTGAAATATTTTGTATTCGTTTGAGATTATTGGAATATTTGACATATTTGTAAAGTTTTTCTGAAATCTTTTACATTCGTTTGAAATCACTGGAATATTTAAAATCTTTGTGATATCTTATGAAATCTTCTAACAAAAAATTTGAAATCGTTTAAAATCTTTAAATTTTTTTGAAATCTGGTATACTGTACCCTTTTTCAAATCTTTGAAATTCTCATATTCTTTTGAAACCTGTATTAATTTTTTAGGAAATCTTTGGAACTTTTGTGAAATCTTTTGATATCACGTAAAAAAATTAAAAATTGTTATAATCTATCATATGTTTTGAAATCTTAGAAATCTTTGGAAATTTTTTAGAAATATTTGTGAAATCCTTCTTAAATATTTGTTTGTAAAATCTTTTGTATTCGTTGAAATCATTGAAGTATTTGAAATATTTTTAAATCTTCTAACATTTTTTGAAACCTCTTGAAATCGTTTCAAATCTTTGAAATTTTTTGAAATCTGGTGTACTCTACCTCTTTCAAATCTGTGATATCCTTTAAATCTTTCATGTTTTAAAATGTTTGTGAAATTGTTGTGAAAACATTATTGAAATCTGGTGTGCACGCCTTTTTTAAATCTTTGACATCCATGAAATCTTTGTGAAATGGTAAAAATATTTTGAAATGTTTGAAATATTTTGAAATCTTTAGAACTATTTTGTAAACTTTTGAAATCTGGTGTACACTCAAAAATGGGGTGGTCATCCCCTCGAAAAATGCGTTGTATGGCCATAACTTATTCTAATTCTGAAAGTGAATTAACATCGAAATTTTCTACTAATAATTTTAATAATTTGTCAGTTGAATATCACAAAAAAATATACTTCAATATTCTATATTAGCGGAGAAGAAATTAAAAACTTATAGAATTATTCACAATACTAAAGTCTGTTCTTTGCAGTCTATAAAATAATCGGTACAGTTCAGAAAGTGGCTTGAAATCTATTTATTCTGTAATAAACAAAAGATAAATTATATCTTGATAAATAAAAAACTTTTTAGTAGCAACATTTTGTCTTAACTAGATCTTACTTTCATAATAGACTAAAATATATAAATTACTCTTCGCATTTCAATAAAATTACTGTTTTAAAAGCAAAACAAAAAAAAATTCAAATTCAAGGTTCTCGTGAAAAATTCAAGGAGATTTCAAGGTTTTTAAGGTTTAAAAAAATGCAAGGAGAATTCCAGGTTTTCAAGGTCGCTGGACACCTTGTATAAACATTGCCTGGGCATTCAATATAATGCCTAGGTCAAGGCATGGCTGTTTCTAGAAAACGTAAACGAAAGAAAAGTTTTTTAAAAGTGTTCAGTGACCTAATTAGTATTTTTAAAAGTAGTGACAAATACATTTTTTATATAAAAAAAATTTTTTTTTACTATAAAATTATATCCCTCTACGAATGAACCATTTTTTGGTACTAATATTTCAGAAATAAATCACAGATGAGGGCCCATAATCGAGGCCGAAACGTCTGATTTCACCATCAACATCCAAAATATATTATTTTAACTGAGGGTCGATACAACTCCTTTCGTAAACATTCTAGATAATCCCTAGGCATTCTATATAATACCTAGGCATTCTATATAATCCCTAGACATTCTATATAATCCCTAGGCATTCTATATAACTTCTAGGCATTCTATATAATCCCTAGGCATTATATATAATGTCCGGCACGAGATAGGTAAAGTATATAATCTTGATTTGGAATATGATAATGCAGTTAAAGAAGGGCATGATAAATTGATGAACACTTATAGAATTTAACACACGTTTTTTATGCATAAACACTTATGGGTTTGACACTTTGTTTTGTAGGAACATTAAAAAAACCTTGTCCCGTTGAGAAATCTTGAATAGTATCATTAATAAAATTTTTAATTACAATTTTCATCAGATTTTGACGTTTTTTTAAATAAAAGCTTATTACATTTCAAAGAAATTCGTGACAGGCGATTTTTTAAAAATTATTTTACCATTTTTTATTTAACAAAATTGATTTTTTTTTCATTTTTAGAAGTGCCATTATTTTAAGATTTTCAGATTTGTATAAAAGGTCTTCAATCAGTGCATAATAATTTGTTTAAACCATTAGGTTTGTTAAATTGCATGCTTTATTACCTCACACTAATTAAAAAGTGGACAAAATATTCAATACTTCAGAAAAAATCACAACTTTCTAGCATTCTTCAAAGACACTATTATTAAAAATAAAAATAAATTATTTAAACAATTATTGTTATCAACTTTAATTATTTATTACCTCACACTAATTGTTAAGTTGAAAGTAAGTTGAAAAATGCGGAAAACCGCGACTTTCGAACTCTATTCTAAGTGAAAATTCCTAAAAACAATAATAAATTCTTTAAATAATTTATATAAAAAGCTAATTATCAATAGAAAGTAGTATTTTATGTATTATAAACAATTTGTATTTTTTTAAACCGCAAAACCCAATTTTTCAGTTCTGGGATTTTTCGGGACCTTATAAAATAGACATCTGGGGGTGATATTTAAAAAATCAGTTTTGATTCGTATTGGAACAAATGAAAATTGGAAAAAAAATCCAATAAAAAATTTTTTATATTTATAGGACTTTTAGAGCACATTATAAACTATCTTTTAAATAAACAAATTTAAAAAAAAATCAAAAGTGCATTTTTTCAAAAATCGAGTTTAAACATTTGCTTTTAAAAAATCCAAAAATTTATTAAAAGTTTTGGTCAAAAAATATTTTTTAAACTGCGTCTTATTATGAATAATTAAAAAAAATACATCTTAATATCTATAAAATCACCAGAATAATGAAAGTTAAAAAAAAGGAAAATTTTTCAAATGAAAAATATTTTAAACTGCGTCTTATTATGAATAATTTAAAAAAAATACATCTTAATATCTTTAAAATACCAGAATTTAAAATTTTTGAAAAAAAGGAAAAATTTCTCGAATGATAAATATTTATTTTAATAAATTTTCAAGCAGATTTAAAAAAATTTAAAATTGCTCAAGTTAGAACTTTAAAATTGCAGTTGATGAATTTGGAATATTCCATTTTTAATTATGTATCTACCTTTGTACATTTCAACTAAAATGTGTTAATCTTCTAATACTTATTTAAAAAATACTATATATTTCGTAACTGTTCCAATTTTATATTGGATAACTTTAAAATGTTTCATCTTCAAATTTTTTTTAAGAGTATTTATTTTTAATGGTCAGCACTTGAAACGTGTACCTTATTTATTCATAAATAATTTATGTAAGTGCTATAATTGCTTTAATTATTATTCAATAATGGGTACAATTTCAAATATTGTATATTTAAAGAGAAAAGGGGGAAAAGGGGAAGTTTTTTAAGAATAGGAGGAAAAATGAGAATTTCAAGAAAAAAGGCGAAACTAAGAAAAAAAGGGGAAGACTGTACACCCTGTAAATATGATTAAACTCACCGTCCTGTTCACACAGCGAAAGATCCTTTTTCTTCATGGCATCGTGAACACGTTTCTCCGCATCATAATCGGAAATTCCCTTTTTGCGTTTCCTTTGCAGCAAAAATTTCTCGAACAAAGTTTTCGAATAGGCAAGCATAGTCCTGTATACTTTAGCCTGGGATTCTTCCATTTCGATATCGATGACACGTGTCGTTTTTGGTGGTAATGGTGGCATTTCGCCACTTTCTTGCAATTCTTTCTTAGTACGTCGCATAACTAAAGACTTCAGGACCGTTGTAAGGGGTTTGACCCCTTCCTTTCCGGATTTCATAGTTGTCCTCCAGACTTTAACATCATCCCATGGAGAGCATCTAAGGAATTTTAGGATTGCGTATAAGTCTAAAGGCTTATTTTGAACCGGAGTGCCAGTTAATGCCCATCTTTTCTCCGCGTTGAGCGAGCAAGCGGCTTGTGACATACTGGTCTCAGGATTCCTCACAATATGCGCCTCATCCAATACAACTCTCTTCCAGTTGACCTGAAAATTCTCGAAAATAATTATCTGGTTCACAAATAGAGACTTTATAGCCAAAAACGTTCTTAAAACAGAGGAAACAGGGTGATTTTTCGCGAAAATAGGGGAATAAATTTATTTTATTAAAATTAGTGTAGGTTCAACAAAATAGCAGAATTTTCTATCAGAAAAGATTATGTGTCTACCAAAAGAGATGAATTTTCAACAAAAGTTCATTCTCAACCAAGAAATGTTTGTATTCTAAATCAAAAACAGTTGTATTGAAGCAAAAAAGACAAATTTCCAATCAAGCACTGGTAGTTTTAATCAAAAGTATGAAATTTCTACTAAAACAGGTGAATTTCTAAACCTAAAATTGAATTTTCCGCAAAAAAGTTACTTTTTAACCAAATAGCTCAATTCTCAACCAAACAGTTGAATGTTTTACAAAAAAGGCGAATTTTCAACGAAATATTTGAATCCTCAATCAAAAAAGATCAACTTCCAACCACGCACTTACATTTTTTACCAAAAGTATGAATTTTGTATCAAAAGAGATTAATTTTTAAACCAATAACGAGGAAATGTCTACAAACAATTGAATTTTCGACAAAAAATTTAATTTTCAACAAAAAGTTGAATTTTTTACCAAAAAGAATTCTCGGTAAAAAAAGACGAATTTTCAACAGAAATACATGAATTTTCAACCAAATAGTTCAATTTTTAACCAAATAACCGAAATTTAAAGCAAATAAACATAAATCTTCACCCAAAAGTAGAATACAGGCCTCACAGTCCCTATGGGACTTTTTGTCACGCTCAAAGGGTACTTTTTTCGTGCTCAAAGGGTAAAAAATACAGGATAAATTCGTAATACTTCAAAACAATTCAAGTTAAATTCCAAAGAATTCAAATGAATCGAAAAAATTTTATTAATTAAAAAAATTCCATTGATTACCGTAAAATTGGAATGAATTTGGAAGAATTTAAGGTAAAAGAGAAGAATTCGATGAAATTCATGAAAATTCACGGTGAGGTTAAAAGAATTAAGGACCAATTAAATAAAAACTTTTAAAAATTCGAAAAAAAATCAATTGAATTAAATAGAATTGAGGAATTTAGAAGAATTCAAGTAAATTAAAAAAATTTAAGAGAATTCCAAAGAATTTAAATAAATTAAAGGTGAATTAAAAAAAAATTCAAATCTTTGAAACCCTACTAATTTGTAACCAAAGAAGTGACTGATGACTAAAAAATTGAAAACGTTCCAATGACTATGAAAAAATTCTTTCGAATTGAGTAAGTTTGAAATGAGTTTAGAAAAAATGAAGAGAATTTAAAAGAATTTGATGAGATGCCTAAGAATTTAAGGTGAATTTTAAAGACTTCAAGATAAATAAAACAAAAACTTTTGAAACTTTTACTGAATTGAGTAAAATTGTGTGAATTTACAAGAATTCAAAAGGATTTTAAAATGCTTAGTATATAAATTAGAAGAATTCAGGTCGAATTCCAAATGAATTGCAAAAAATATTTGAAAATCTCTTGAAATCTTTGAAACCCTACGAAATCCCTCACTTCTTGTGAATAAATTCTTTGAAATCCATTAAAATATCATAAAATCCCGCGAAGTTCTATGAAATTTGATATTTCCAGAAAGCCTCTGAAATCTTATAAAATCCTTTAGAATATTTTTAAATATCCTATAACCTTACAGGTTCTGTAAAATCCTTCCATATCTTTCGAAATTCTTTAAAACCGCATGCAAATTTTTTTAAATCCCTTAAAATTATTAAAACCCTTGGAAATCCGTTGAAATTGTTTAAATCTCTTTAAAATACCTTGGAATCTTTTGAAACACCTCAAATATTTCAATTCTTTGAAATCCCTTCAAACTATTGAAATAAATAAAAAAAAGTTATGGGAATCTTTCAAAATTTCCTAAAATACTTCAAATCCTTTGATATCTTTTGAAACCTTTGAAACTTTTTAAAGCTCTTGAAAATGCCTGGGAATCTTTTACAATACCGTCAAATATTTCCAATTCTTTGAAATGCATAAAATTACTGAAATCCATTAAAATCTTTTTAAATTTCTTAAAGATCTTGAAAATGCATACATAATATACTATTAAAATATTTCAAATCCTTTGATCATTTTATCAATTGATCCTCAGGATCGATTCAATCAAAACTTTTGAAAATTCAAAAAAATCCATTGAGTTAAGTAGAATTGAGTAAATTTAGAAGAAGTCAAGAGAATTCATAAGATTTCAAAGAATTTAGGATAAATTAATAAGAATTCAGGGTGAATTCCAAATCTCTTCAAATCTTCAAAACCGTACAAAATACCTCACTTCTCGTGAATAAGTTCTATAAAATCCCTTAAAATATTAGAAAATCCCTTAAAATCATTGAAAATCTCGGAAACCTGATAAAACAACGTGAAATCTTTCAAAATATCGTCGAATTCTAGAAAATTCTTTATCCTAAAATATTTCAAACGCTTTGAAATCCCTTCAAATTAATGAAATGAATAAAAAAATTTCCTAAAATATTTCAAATTAAAATCTCTTGAAAATGCCTCAAAAGTTTTAAAAATACACTAAAATCTTTAAATTCCCTTCATATTATTGAAATCTATTAAAAATTTCTCGGCATCTTCAAAAATACCCTGAAATATTACAAAAGAATTCAAGACAATTCAGAAATAGGTATAGACCTGAATTAAATAGTCATTAATCCATAAGTTAATTTATTGAAAGATAAGTGTCTAATGTGATATTTTTATTTTAAAAAGTGACTAAAAAGTGATTTGAGAATAAAGTGACTATCAATGACTATGTGGCAGCCCTGATTATTTTTTACAGTTAATTCTTAAAGGAATTTCCTGATTTTTGGTATTTTTTAAAAATGCCTGACTCTTGGAAGCTTTGATCTTATTATTCATTTTTTTTAAAGTTCCATTATGGGCTGCAAATAGGGTACCATAGGGACCAAATCTTGAAAATAGGGTACTTTAGGGACCTCAACAGAATATAGGGTACAATAGGGGATATAGGGACTGGTCTTTGAGGCCTGAGAATAGTTCAATTTATAGTAAAAGAAAAAAATAATTTTCAACCAAAAAGTCGAATTTTCAAGAAGAAAATTCGTTTTTTAGAAGACTGTTGAATTCAAACCAAGAAAGATGACTTTACTACCAAAAAATATGAATTAGATGAATTTTCAATCCAAAAAAGATAAATTTTCAACAAAATAGTCCAAAAAAAAACTTTCAAATAAAAACTTGCATTTTTAACCAAAAAATATGCAATTTTTACCAAAAGAGATGAATTTTCAAACCGATATGACGAATTTTTTTCTACAAAATAATTGAATTTTCCACAAAAAAGTTAATTTCCGATAAATAGTTGAATTTCCAACCAAATAGTTCAATTGCCAACCAAATAGTTGAATTTGTTACCAAAAAGATGAATTCTCAACCAAAAAAGACGAATTTTCATCAGAATATAAGAATTTTCAAGCAAAAATATCAGTTTTTAGATAAAAATGGAATAGTTAAATTTTCATTTAAAAAACTTAATTGTCAACAAAAAAAAACGAATTTTCAACAAAATAATTGAATCCTCAATCAAAAAAGGTTAATTTTCAACCAAACACTTGCATTTTAAACCAAAAAGTATGAAATTTTTAATATAAGAGATGTATTTTCAAACCAATAAGACCAGTTTTCTACAGAACAATTGAATTTTCCATAAAAAAGTTAATTTTCAATTATTCAATTGTTTAACTGTCAAACAAATAGTTGAATTTTTTACCAAAAAGATGAAATCTCAACCAAAAAGACGAATTTTCAACCACAAATGGAATAGTTGAATTTTCAGTTAAAAAACTTAATTCTCAACCAAAAAAAAACAACGATTTTCCAATAAAATAGTTACATTTTCAACCAAAAAGAGGAATTTGCCATTAATATTCATAACCAAGTACATAATTGATTTTCCAAGTAAACGAGACGAATTTCCAACAAAATTGAATCCTCAACCAAAAAAAAGATTAGTTTCAACAAAAAACTTGAATTTTAAACAAACAAAAAAGTGAAATTTCTAACAAACGAGTTACTTTTAAACCAATAAGGCGTGTTTTCTACAAAATAATTGAATTTTCCACGAAAAAGTTAATTTTCGGACAAATAGTATAATTTTCAATCAAATAGTTCAACAGTCAACCAAATAGTTGAATTTTCAATCAAAAAATATAAGTTTTCAAACAAAAATGGAAGTTGAATTTTCAGTAAAAAAAAAACTTAATTTTGAACAACAAAAAACGAATTTTCAACAAAATAGTTAAATTTTCAACCAAATAGAGGAATTTTCGATTAAAATAATGAATCTTCAGCCAAAAATTAATGTTTAATCCAACAGTTGCATTTACAACTAAATAATTGATTTTTCAAACAAAATAGACGAATTTTGAAACAAAATAATTCAATTTTCAACAAAATACTAGAATTTGTTACGAATAAAGATGACATTTATACCAAATAGTTGCATTTTTATGCGTAAAAAACGAATTTTTTAGAAGACATTTGAATTTTCAAAAAGCAATTTTTGTTTATCCAAGAGAGATGAATTTTAAACCAAGAAAGATGATCCAAGTAGTAGAATTTGTAACCAAAAGAGATTAAATTCTGAATCGAAAATATATGGGGATCGCTCACTTATATGTTATTATTTTACTTATTACGTAACGCGTTTTTTTGTTTAAATAAAAAAAGAGTTTTTTAAAGTTAGAGGAAATTAAAATATAAAAATGCAAGTTTTCGAAACTGAAAAACTTGTTATTTGAAGTGTTTAAAACTAAAAAATAAACTGCTAATTTGAATAAGTCTCCTTCTAAACGGATTTAAAAATCAGACTATGTTCAAAAATATAATATTGCAAATTGTAAAATTTCAAAGCAGTAATAGTCAATTTAATTTCGTCAAAATTTAACAAGTCCAGAATTAAGTACTAAAAATTGTCGATTTTTAAATTCAAAATTAAATAATTTCCAATACAAAACACTTAAATTTGAACAATTGAAACTATGATGCATTAAAAATTGAGCGATTCCAAAATTTGGTATGAAGAACATCGATTTTTCTGTTTAATTAATTTTTAACGAAAAAAAAGTATAACTTAAATTTTAGAAACTCGAAAATTCGAATATTAATATTTTTCAATCAGTCACTTAAAAGTCGAACTTTTTAATATTGGGATAGTATTTAATATATCATATTTTAAGAACTATTCAATTTCAAATTTCTTATTGATTTTTTTATTAAATATTACATTATTAAATTTATGATTCAATATTAAATATATCAAATACTATTAATTTTAGAATTTCTTACTGAACATAATCATTGTCCAATTGTGAATTATATACTTTTTTTGATTTAAGAATTTAAATTTTAAGTGCGAAATAAAAACTTTTCAAATGGAACAACTGAAATTGTACAATTCCAAATTAAAAATTCAGTTCTCCAAAATTTTGTAAAACAATGTTCAATTATTGAGCATTCGTGTTTACTATATTCAATTTAAAATCGTTACATTTTTAAAATCTTATATTTCAAATTGTTCAAGAATTGGAAGCAATCATATTTACAATTGACAAATTAGAAATTGTAAAATTTTAACCGTTCTAGTTAGAAATTGCCATTTTAAAATTTTCACAACTATATTTGTCAATCTTTTAATTTGAAAATTAATTATTAAAAATTTTTTGAATGAATCAAAATTTTTAATTGTAAGGTTTTTATATTTTGTTATACGAAAAGTTTCTTGTTTCGACGTCTCAAACTTATATACAATTATTTTAATCTATACCTCCAACTGAACATGGGGAAAATGAAATAAATATTGAAAATTGGGGAAATAGGGGATAATTTCTGGAAAGGGGCAAAGAAAAATAGGGAGAAATGGAGATGAGGACTACAAATATTTCACGTACCCTGAAGAGTCCGATCTTTCTTCCACATTCTGATTTCAAGGTATGGATTGTCGTGATAATAACGTCAAACTTGACTAAGTCTTGGGCACCTTTCACTCTATCAGGGCCATGATGAATTTTTACGGTAATCAATCCTCTTTCAACACGTGTAGCAATTTCAGTTTTCCACTGTTGAAGAAGCGAAAGTGGACACACGACGAGAGTTCCACCATCGTACGTTGTTTCTGAAGGATTTTTATCTAAAAGTAAAGAGAATTATATGAATTGAGTGAAAAACAATCTCTAAATAAATCTTTTCTCAAACATTCCTCCCTTCCAACTTGATCAAAATCTTAAAAAACAAAACAAAAACTTCCTCTTCCAAATTCAGAAAAAAATAAAAACAAAATTTCCTCCCTTTCAACTCGATAAAAAATCTTAAAAACAAAAAATGTCCCTCTTCCAATCCAGAAAAAAATTAAAATCCAAATTTCCTACCACACAACTCAATAAAATGTTAAAAATAAAAACTTTCTTCCAATTCAGAAAAACGATTAAAAATAAGAAGTTCCCCCGTCCAACTCAATAAAAATTCTAAAGAAAAAATGGCACCTTTCAATTCAGAAAAAAAATTTCGTCCCTTCTAACTCGATAAAAATCTTGAAACAAAAAATGTCCCTCTTCCAATCCAGAAAAAAATGAAAATCCAAATTTCCTCCCTTTTCCAACTCAATAAAACTATTAAAAATAAAAACTTACCCTCTTCCAACTCAGAAAAAAAGATTTAAAATAAAAAAGTGCCCCCCTTCAACTCAATAAAAAAGCTAAAACGAACAAATGGAATCGTCCAATTCAGAAAAAAATAAAGAAATTTCGTCCCTTCCAACTCAATAAAAATAATAAAAACAAAAAAAGCCTCTTCAACTTCCCCCGTTCAACTCAATAAAAATTCTAAAAAGAAAAAAATTGCCTCAATAAAAATAATAAAAACAAAAAAAGCCTCTTCCAATTAAAAAAAAACAACTTGAAAACCAAAATTTCCTCCCTTCCAATTCATTCAGAATCTTAGAAAATAAAAAAAATGTCCTTTTCCAAATTCAGAAAAAATTAAACCAAAATTTTCTCCCTTCCAACTCGCTATAAATGTTAAAAAAAAATCAATAATTAAATTTCATCCCTGCCAACTCAATAACAATATTTAAATAAAAGCCTTTCCATTCAGAAAGAAAAATTAAAAACAAAAATGTCTTCCCTTCCAACTCAATAAAAAAATTTTAAATAAAGAATTCTCCTTCCAATTCATAAAATATTGAAAACCAAAATTTCCTCTTTTCCAACTCGATAAAAATCTGAAAAATATAAAATGCCCCTTTGCCAATTCAACGAAAATTAAAAATTAAATTTCCTCGTTTCAAGCTTAATAAAAATGTTTAAAATACCAAACTTGCACACCTTAAACTCAATAAAAATGCAATAAAGTTCGTTTTCTAATTCGGAAAAAATGTAATACCAAAATCTCATCCCTGTATTTTAAAATTAAAGAATTGTAAATAAAATAACAAACTTGCACGCCTCCACCTTAATAATAAATGTAAAAACCCAAAAGTTCCTCTTCCAATTTAGAATAAAATTAAACACCAAAATTTCATCCCTTACTTTTAAAATTAGAGAATTGTGAAATTTAAACGTTTTTTATACATAAGTCCTTTTGAGTTGAACTTTTCTAATTTGAAGTCAATTAAATCTCAATCTTTTTACTGAATTGGAAGAAGGAAAGTTTGTATTTTTAACATTCCTATTGAGTTGGAAGGGAGAAAATTTGGATTTTAAATTTTTTCTGGATCGGAAGAGGGATATTTCTTTGGTTTTTAAGATTTTTATTAATTTATTTAATTCAAACCATTCAGTTTCAAATTGTTTACTTTTTAATATTTGATTTATAATTGCTCATTTTAAATGAACCGACAAATATTGCTAAATATTGAAAAATTGCTCTTTTTTTAAATAAAAAATTTGAAAAAGAATGGTTTAAAAATTATTTGAAATTTACAAATAGTTTATAAAGCTTCAATCGGACTTTTCAATTTGTTTAACTAGTAGAAACTGTCTACACGTACCGAAAAAAATCTGGCTATTTGTACCGAAATTTCGGTACAAATAGTTTTAAAAATCATTAATTAATTTATATTAACATTTTATCAATTTAAAACGTTTTCATCCAAAATTTTCAAATTCAAACGTTTATAATTTTTAATTGTTCAAGTCTTCAACACTAGACCTAAAATGGAAATTTGATAAAGCAAATGATTTTAGATTTACGCATAGTAAAATAAATGATTTTATAACTGAAAAAGTCAACAATTGAACTTAATATAAAAAAAAAGTTGAAATCGATCTTGTTTTAAATTGCATTCTAAAATTTGTGATATTTCAAGTGTTTGGATCGATTTTTCTTCCAAAAAATTGTAAAATTTGCCAGTAAAGAAATAAATTCACTTTCATTTCCCAATTTTTCACGGTACAGTGGCCATCCTGTATTTCTATTTAAAAAATTACCTTCTTTAATGGACTTCTTAGGAGATTCCGGTTCCAACTCTTCGTCACTTTCGACGTAGTCGCTTGTAGCCTCGTTTTTAACTTCATTTTTATCTTCAATTCTACCGAATATTTCTCGAGGAGGCATGCTTTGAAGTATCAATGAGATCATAGTTAATGTCTTCCCCAATCCCATGTCGTCGGCTAAAATAAATCAATAATTTTACGAAACACACTTTAAATTTAAATTAATGTAATGTTATTGTTACTAATGTAGTACTTTTTGCAGTTATGGGCCATCCATAAACTACGTTACCAATTTTTGGCTTTTACCCCCCCCCCCCCCCCACGAAAATAACATAGCCGTTGGCTAAAGACGATACGAAATACGAAACACTTTAAATTTCTAAGATTTCAAGCCGAAATATATTGCATTTTCAACACAAAAAGACGAAATTTTTCGATGACAGTTGAATTTTTAACAAAAAAGTTACTTTTCAAACAAGAAAGATACATTTTTAACCAACAAGGATGACTTTTCTACCATAAAAGATGAATTTGCAATCCAAAAGAATTAATTTTTAACAACCTAGTTGAATTTTCGTCCAAAAATGATAACTTTAACAAAATAGTTAAATCTTCCAAAAATGATTCGATTTGTAACAAAATAGCTGGATTTTCAACCAAAATTGATTTTCTAAAAGATGAATTTTCAACTAAAAAAAATGATAAATATTTAACTGGAACCAAAATTTTGAATCTTCAACAAAAAAATGTATGTTTAAGAAAGTAGTTCAACTTTTAACAAAATGGTTCAATTTTTCTGACTAATAAAGATGAAATTAACGAAAAATGTAATAGTTGATACCATAACCAAAAAAAGATTTTAATTTAATATAAAAAACAGTAGAATTCGTTTAAGAAAGACGATTTTTAACAAAATAGGTTATTTTTCCACCAAATTGTTGAGTTTTTAAGCCAAAAAGACCAATTTTTACAAAACAGTTAAATTTTCATCCAGTAAATATGGATTCAACTTTAAATTTAATTTTTAACTTTAATTTAAAGATTATACTTAAATAATTCAATTTCAAGTTTAAAAAATTAATGTTTCACCAAACAGATGGATTTTCAACTACAACTATAGAATTTTCAATTGGAATAAGTTAAATTTTCAGTTAAAAAAATTACTTTCAACAACAACAAAAAACTAACATTAAAAAAAATAGTTACATTTTTAAATAAAGTGATGAATTGTCAAATAAAATTGTGCATATTTAACTGGAATAGTTGAATTTTAAATCAGAAAGATGAATTTTTAAGTAAAATGATGAATCTTCAACTAGAATAATTGAATTTCTGACCAAAAAGATGAATTTTCAACCAAGAAGACTAATTTCTACCAAAAAATACGAATTTTCAACTAAAAAATATAGTTTGTCAACCAAAAATTGAATAATTAAATTTTTGGTCAAAAAATGAATGTTCAACCAAAGAGATGAATTTTTAACTAAAATTACGGAATATTCGACTGGAATAATAGTTACATTTTCAGCTAAAAAAAATAATTTTCAACCGAAAACCATCCAATGAAAAAACAAGTTTGCAATGAAACAGTTCATTTTTCAACCAAAAAAATTAATTTTTAATTAAAACGACTAATCTTCAACAACAAAAATTGTAACAAGAGTTTAACTTTCAACCAAGTAATTTTATTTCCACCTTAAAAGATGAATTTTCAATTTAAAAAAATGATAAATATTTAACTGGAACCAAAATTATGAATCTTCAACAAAAAAATGTATGTTTAAGAAAGTAGTTCAAATTTTAACAAAATGGTTGAATTTTTCTGACTAAAAAAGATGAATTGCTAACGAAAAATGTAATAGTTGATACAATAATCAAAAAAAGATTTTAATTCAATATCAAAAACAGTAGAATTCATTTTAAAAAGACGATTTTTCAACAAATAATGTTATTTTCAACCAAATTGTTTAGTTTTTAAGCCAAAAAGACCAATTTTTACAAAACAGTTGAATTTTCAACCATAAACACGGATTTTTGACAAAAAAGTTATCTGTCAACCAAATAGTTGAATTTTCTACGAAAACAGTATTTTAAAACTAAAGGGTGATTTTCAATCAAGAAGATTAATTTTCTACAAAAAAAGACGAATTTTAAACTAAAATTTCAACAAAAAAGATTTTAATTTTAATTTAAAAACTAGCAATTTTAGCTAAATTGCGATTTTTATCAGGATTCATAATAATTCAATTGATAGCCCTTTTATACATTTTACAAACGAACTAATTATTATTTTATTGTTTTTCCCTAATTTTCCCGGCTCTAAAGTGCCAAATTTAATGAAAAAAATTGAATTTTTACATTTTTCACAAGTTTTTAAATAAAAAGATTAATGAATTAATTAATTTCGTCATTCCGGGGAAAAAATGTAACCAAAAGTAACTTCTTCATAAAATAAGTAACTTTTTAGTAACCGCGGATCAAAAAGTAACTAAGTTACTAAAAAGTAACCCGTTTCGAGCCCTGTGACAGATGAATTTTTAACAAAAAAGTTACTTTCAAACAAGAAACATACGTTTTTAACCAAGAAGGATTACTTTTCTAACATAAACTATGAATTTTCAATAAAAAAAGAATTAATTTTCAACAGCCTAGTTGAATTTCTAAGAAAATAGTTGAATTTTAAATACAAAGATGCATTTTCAATAAAATGGTCGAATTTTCAAAGAAATAAAGATTAAAATTCAATCAAATATTTGAATTTTCAAGACAAAAAGACAATTTTTTTAGAAGACAGTTGAATCTTCATCAAAAAAGTTCATTTTCAACCAAGAAAGATGACTTGTCTACCATGAAAGATGAATTTTCAACAAAGTAGGAAAGTTTTAAAGCTAAAACGTCAACTGTTTTAGAAAACAGTGGACTTTTAAATCGGAAAAGATGATTTTTTAACAAAAAAGATAATTTTCAATCAAGAAAGATGAATTTTTAACAAAATAGTTAAACTCTCAACTAAAAAGTAGACCTTTCAACAAACAAGAATAATTTTTCTTCTTAACAAAAGAAAAATGAATTTTCAACAAAGCTGTTGAATTTTCTACCAAAAAGATGAATTTGCGAACAAGAAGATTAATGTTCTGCAAAAAAAACGAATTTCAAACGTATCCAATATACAGGATAAACTTTTTTAACCAAACATGGAATAACTAAATTTGCAGATAACAAAAATTAAACAAAAAACATGAATTTTCATCAAAGTTGGTTAAATTTTATACCATAAATATTATTTTTCAACCAAAAAGTTTAATTTTCGACCAAATAGTTTAAATTTCTATCAAATTGTTGAATTTTCAAGCCAAAAAGATGAATTTTCTACAAAACAGTAGAATTTTCAACATAAAACTTCATTTAAAAGCAAATATGCAGTTAAACTTTGAACTATAATTATAAATCCTTAATACAACAAAATTAATATTTTTACAAAGTAGTTTAACTTTAAGTCAAATAATGTACTTTTCAACCAAAAAAGATAAATTCTCAATGAAGCATATAACAGCTGATATATCAACCAAACAATTGCATTTTTAACCAAAAAGAATACATTTTCAACTGAAAATATTATTTGTCAACCAAAAAGTTTATTTTTCGACCAAGTAGTTTAAATTTCTACCAAATTATTGAATTCTCAAGCCAAAAAAATGAATTTTCTACAAAACAGTAGAATTGTTAATATAAAAGTTCATTTAAAAGCAAATAGTTGAAATTTCAACTATAATTATAAATCCTTAATAAAAAAAATTAAATCAAATATTCCACTTTTCAAACAAAAAAAATGAATTCTCAGCGAAGCATATAAAAGTTGATATTTCAACCAAACAATTGTATTTTTAACCAAAAAGGATACATTTTCAACTAGAAAGATTAAATTTCTACCAAGAAAGACAAATTAACAACAAAACACCTGAATTTTCAACCAAAAAGTTGAACTTTCAACTAAAAAAGATAAGTTTTTAACCAAAGATTTTAATTTTTAACTGAAAAAGATAAACTTTAAACCGAAAATGGAATAGTTTAATTGTCAGTTTGAAAATGAATTTTGAACAAAGGAGTTGAACTTTTGATAAAAAAGATGAATTTTTAACAATATAGTTGAATTTTAAAATAATTAAATTTTCAAGCAAATAATATAATTTTTAACCAAACGACATGAATTCAGAACCAAAAATATTAAAAAGAATGCACTTTTTACCAAAACAGATGACTTCTATCAAAAGATGAATTCTCAATACAAAAGACCGATTTTATATCCTAAAAGATGAATTTTCAACAAAACAGTTAAATTATCGACCAAAAAAGATTACTTTCTAACAAAATAGTTCAACTTTCAATAAAATAATTAAATTTTCAATCAAATAGTAGAATTTTTAAACAAAAGAGATTAATTATGGACTGAAAAAGATGGCTTTCTAAGAAAATAGTTGAATTTTCAACAAAAGAATTAAATTTTCCACCAAATAGTACAATTTTTGACCAAAAGAGATGAATTCCGATCCAAAAATATAATAGTAAACGTTTGCAACAAAAAGACTTAACTTTCAACCAAAAAATATATATAAATTTCAATCAATTTTCTATCTAAGGATGAATTCTCAATCCAAAAAGACCGAATTTTTTATCATAAAAGATGATTTTTTATCAAAACAGTTAATTATCTACCAAAAAAGATTATTACATTTTCAACCAAATAGTACATTTTTTAAACAAAAGAGATGAATTCCGATCCAAAAATATAATAGTAGACTTTTGAAATAAAAAGATTTAACTTTCAAAAAAAAAAAAATGTTCAATCAAACAGTAGAATTTTTAACCAAAAGAGATCAATTCTGAACCAAAAATATAATAGTAGACTTTTCAATAAAAAATAATGCACTTTTTACCCAAAAAAGATGACTTTTCTATCAAAAGGTGAATTTTCAATCCAAAAAGAACATATGTTCTATCTAAAAAGACCATGTGTTCTATCCAAAAAGACCATACGTTCTATCCAAAAAGACCATACGTTCTACCCAAAAACACCATGTGTTCCATCGAAAAAGACCATGTGTTCTATCCAAAAAGACCATATGTTCAAGAAAACAGTTGATTTTTCTACCAAATGAGATGAATTCTGTTTCGAAAATATAGCTGGATTTTCTTACTGGGTTCAACATTAAGTTTTTACCCGTCCCCAAAAAAAACCTGGTAACGTAGTTTATGGAATTACCAGCAGGCTACTTTTTCTTTTAAGACTACAACACTGGATCTCACCAAGTAAACCACCGCGGCACTTTTCCTCTTCTCTGAAAAGCATCCATTTGAGGGCTTTTTTCTGATGAATTAGTAAGGGAACTCGGAGTCCTACTGGATCCGGAGCCACTTCATTTTCTCCGGGGCAACGAGAGAGTGTGTCCTTTAGATCATGGAGACCCTGAACAGTAGCTGCACCCCCATCAAAAACTTCGTGCAGAAGGTCTTCAAAATCATCCCCAAAACCGTAATTGTCCCCTCCAGGTTCTCCACCTTCATCTTCATTATCAGAAGAGTCAGCCTTCGAACTTCGCAGTGGATCTAACTGGGTTTCAAGCGCTTTAATTTCCTTTTTTATTATGGCTATAGCATTTTCAAGATCCCTGAGTTTGAATCTTGGTAGATTTTGTCGTTTAGATTGTTTCTGGAAACACAAATTCATTTTATATGGTAGGTTGCAAAATTAATATTTAATTTCTTATTAAAAATTATACTCAGGACTGCTAAGAAGTGACTAAAAGTGACTGCAGCTCATATAAATAGAGGCCTGTGAAGGTCCATAGAAACACTGGTCTAATGAAAAATTTCGATCCATTAGACAAATTGTAATGTATTTTATCATAAGATAAATAAACGTTCAAAACAGGATAAATAGAGCGATTTTTCACGAAAATAGGGGAAAAATAGGAGAATAAAATATTTCAAATAAAATTAATGTGAATACCATACTGTATTCAATAAGAAACACTTTAAATTCCTAAGATTTAAAGTCAAAATATATTGCATTTTCAACAAACTAGTTGAATTTTCAACCGAAAAAGATTCAAAGATTCAAACCAAAAAGACGAATTTTTCCGAAGACAGTTGAATTTTCAATGAAAAAAGTTCATTTTCAACCAAGAAAGCTGACTTTTCTACCATAAAAGATCCATTTTTGGCCATAAAAGATAAATTTTCTACCAAAAGACGAATTTTCAACCAGCAGTTCAATAAAGTGAAGAAAAAAAGAATTTTTAACAAAATAGTTGAATCCCCAACAAAGTAGATGAATTCTAAATCAAGAAAGATGAATTTTAAACCAAATAGTTAAATTTTCAACTAAAAATGGAATCGTCAAATTTTCAGTAGAAAATGTAATTTTCAACAAAAAAGAAATTCAATAAAAAAAGATTCATTTTCTAACCAAAATGACCAAAAAAAAAAAAAAAAAAAATGATAAATTGTCAACTAAAATGCTGAATATTTAACCAAAAAAATTAGTTTTTATCAAAGTAGTTCAACTTTCAACGAAGTAGTTGACTCTCAACCAAAAAAGACAAATATTCAACAAAATAGTTGAATCCTCAACCAAAACAGATTATTAATTTTCAACCAAACAGTTGCATTAAAAAAAATTCTATAAAAAAATACGAGTTCTTAACAGAATACATGCATTTTCAAACAAATAGTTGAATTTTCAACCAAGAAGATTCATCTTCTACCAAAAAAGACGAATTTTCAAATAAATAGTTGAAGTTTCTACAAAAAAAAAAGGAGATAAATTATCATCAGAGGAGTTGAGTTTTAGAACTAAAAAGTCGACTGTTTTCGAAAACATCTGACTCTTAATCCCGAAAAGATGAATTTTCTACCAAAAGTGGTGAATTTTAAACAAAAAGTTGATTTTCAAAGCTGAAAAGTCAAAGGTTTCAGTAAAAATTGGACTTTTAATCCCAAAAAGATAAATTTTAAAGAATAAAGGTAATTTTCAACCAAAAAAGATGAATTTTCAAACAAAAGATACGAATCTTCAACAAAAAAGTTGCATTTTTAACCAAATATTTGGATTTTTAATCAAAAAGGATGAATTTTCAATCTGAATGGACGAACTTTCAAAAAAGAATAGTTGAATTTTCGATCATAAAAGATGGCTTTTTAACAAAATAATGGAGTTTTGAACAAAATAGATGAATTTCCAAACAAAAGATACGAATCTTCAACAAAAAAGTTTCATTTTTAATCAAATAGTTGAATTTTCAATTTAAAAATATGAATTTTCAATCTGAAAGGACGAATGTTCAAAAAAGAATGTTCGATCATAAAAGATTAATTTTTCAACAAAATAATGGAGTTTTTAACATAAAAGATAATGTTGAACCAATCAAGATGAATTTTCAACTCCATAGTTGAATTTAAAAAAAACGTAATGCTTTCAATCAAAAGAGAAGAATTTTCAAGAAAATAGTTGGGTTTTTAAACAAATAGTTGAAATTTTCAAGCCGAAAGGATCAATTTTTTTAAAGGCATTTGAATTTTCAACAAGAAAGATCTTTTTTTAACCAAGAAAGATCACTTTTCTGCTAACAAAGATGAATTCATTGAATTCAGTAACTTTGAAATAAGCTTAGAAAAATTCAAGGGAATTCCAAAGAATATGATGAAATGTCTAAGACTTCTAGGCAAGGTTAAAATACCTCGGGATCAATTAAATAAAAACTTAAAATTTTTTTTTAATCCATTGAATTAAGTTGAATTGAGTTAATTTAGTAGAATTCAAGTGAACTAAAAAATTTCAAGAGAATTCCAAAGAATTAAAAAGAATTCAGTGTAAAAAATTTGAGCGAATTTAGTGGAATTTAAGAGAAATGTGAAGAATTCGATGAAATTCATAAAAAATCAAGCTGAATATAGAAAGCAATCAAGTGAATTCAAAACAATTCAAAAATATGAAAAAATTCATTGAATTGAGTAAGTTTGAAATCAGTTTAGAAAAAATTAAAAAGGATATAAAACAATTTAATGAAATACTTAAGAATTTAAGGTGAGTTTTCGAGACTTCAAGATTAATTAAACAAACACTTTTTAAGAATCCACTGAATTGAGTAAAATTGAGTGAATTTAGAAGAATTCAAAAGAATTCAGGATTGATTATTAAGAATTCAGGGCGAATTCCAAATTAATTGCAAGAAATATTTGAAAATCTCTTCAAATCTTTGAAATATTACGAAATTCCTCACTTCGTGTGAATAAATTCTTTGAAATCCATTAAAATATTAAAATCCCTTAAAATTATTAAAACCCTTGCAAATCCCTTGAAATTATTCAAGTCTCTTGAAAATGCCTTGGAATCTTAAAATACCTTAAAATATTTCAGTCTTTGAAACCCCTTCAAACTATTGAAATAAATGACAAATTTCTGGGAATTCCGAGTTTTCAACAAAATAAGTGAATTTTTAACTGAAAAAGATCAATTTTCTACAAAAATAAAAAAATACATTATTGGTAAAATATTCATTGTCAAACAAATAAAAATTTTTCAACAAAATTTGTTTAAATTTTCAACCAAAGAAATTAATTTTTAACTAAAATGATGCAGTTTCAATCATAAAAATAAATTTTTAACCAAATAGTTCAATTTATAATGGAACTTTTAACAAAAAAGGTTAATTCTACACCAAAAAAGACAATTTTTCAACAAAATAGATGAATTTTCAACTAAAAAAGATAAATGGTCAACAAAAAATAGAACAGTTTAATTTTAAGTTAGAGAAATAAGTTTTTAACCAAATAAAATAAATTTTCAACGAAATAGTTAAATTTTCAACCAAACAGATGAATTTTCAACTAAAATGATTAAATTTCCATAAAAAAAAATTTGGGCGAAAAATTGAATAGTCAAAAAAATTAATTTTCAATAAAAAAAAACTAATGTTCTACCAAAAAAGAATGATTTTTAACAAAATACATGGAATTTCAACGAAATATTTGGATTTTTAATGAAATTTTCAAATAAAAAAGATCATTTTACAACAAAAAAATAGAATAATTTAATTTTCAGTTAGAGAAATAAGTTTTTAAGCAAATAAAATAAATTTTCAACAAAATAGTTAAATCTTCAAGCAAACAAATGAATTTTCTATCGACAAGATTAAATTTCTATCAAAAAAAAAATTCGACAAAAAATTTAGTTAAATTTTTAGAAAAAAATGATTAATTTTTAATCAAATATATGAATCTTCAACCAAATAGTCAAATTTTCAACTGCAGGAGATAAATTGTGAACCAAACATAATTTTATATTTAAACATTCTAAAATCTACATTGTTTGGTTTCAATTTCAAACGTGCAAAATTGACGTTTTTTTAATTCTTCGAAAGCGTAGAATATCAAATTAAAAGAGTTGAAAGCGAGGTTGAAGATGCACAATTTTCAATTTGAAGAATTTGTAATTAAACAATTTTGAATTAATTGCCTCCAGAATAAATTAAAAACAAGGAAAAGTTAAGAAAATAATTCCTCAAATTCAAGCCTTAAAAATGGGAAGATTTGAGAACTAGCCATTGAAAATTTGAATAATTTTTATTTGAAAATATTCTAAAATATTTAACATTTCAAATTCCACATAAAAAACAATTTCTAATTGAAAGGCTTAAAATTGTGCACTTTTAAACACTGGAATCATAAATAGTAATCTTGTTTTGCTTTTTGTTTTAATTTTTCGTTTTCAATGTCAAATTTTAAAATTGTCCTATTTTTGGTTGAAGATATGAAAAATGAACTATTTAAAATTGAAAAACATTTGATTGGAAAATTCGAAGAATTGCTAAAAATTGTGTTTTCCGAAATAAAAATCGATAGAAATTAACATACCTGAAATTGATACCTGTATATATGTAATTGAATAATTTCTTTAATTTTACAATTAAAATTGAAATGGTTGAATTTTCATCCTTCAAAATTACTTCACTTTGAACGTTTTTGTTTAGAATAATTCAATTTTTAAGGTTTATAATTGAAATTTTTTCGATTTTGAAGGGGGAAAATGACAGAGAATTTATATTTTGATCTTAGAAAAAATTTTCAAATCAATTCTAATGTTAAATTATAATTTTTCATGTAATAACAATTCAAAATCCTAGAATTTCAAAACTACTGACATTGACAAATTCAATTTAGTTTTCTATTTCAAACTGTCAAATTTTAATCGCTTCGAATTGAAAATTATTTAAATTTAAAAGTTTTACATTATTCACTTTTGAACGCTTTTAATTATAAATAATACAATATCAATTCCTTTGAATTTTAAATGATCCAATTTTCGAAATTCTAATCTGCAATTAGTCAATTTTGAACGTTTTAAAATATTATCCTATTTTCGAAATTTCAATCTTTAATCATTCAATTTCAAGATTCTTCAATTCGAAAAAAAATATTCAATTTTCAAATTTTTAGGATGACACTTTTCAATTTTGAGAGCTTCTGATTAAAAATTTTAAAATTTCAAACACTTTTAATTTCAAATTATTCACTTTAAAACTCGATTTTAAACGTTTTTATTTAGAAATGACACGACTTCAACTCCTTTCTATAAAATTGTCCAATTTTCAGAATTTTAGTCTGACATTTTTCAAATTTGAGAGCTCCTGATGTAAAATTTGTCAATTTCAAACACTTTTAATTTTAAATTATTAAATTTTAAACGCTTTTAATTAGAAATAATAAAAAACACTCCTTTGAATCTTGAATGTTTTAAAATAAACAGTGACTTACGACCTTACGTGAGTACGTAGCAGCCCTGATTATACTCTTTCGAAATGATCCAGATTCAAATACGAAACTTATTTACCTGTTTAGCACGCAACTCCTTATTAAGTTCAGCAATCCTTTGACTGATCAAATCTCTAGTTTTTTATCTAGAACTTCAAATGAAGAATTCGATGAAATTCATAAAAATTCAAGGTGAATTTGAAAAAATTCAAATGAATTGAAAACAATTTAAAAATACGAAAAAACTTCATTGAATTCAGTAACTTTGAAATAAGCTTAGAAAAATTCAAGGGAATTCCAAAGAATATGATGAAATGGCTAAGAATTCTAGGTGAGGTTAAAATACTTTAGGATCAATTAAATTAAAACTTAAATTTTTTTTTAAATCCATTGAATTAAGTTGAATTGAGTTAATCTATTAGAATTCAAGTGAACTAACAAATTTCAAGAGAATTCCAAAGAATTAAAAAGAATTCAGGGTAACAAAATTGAGCGAATTTAGTGGAATTTAAGAGAAATGAGAAGAATTCGATGAAATTCATAAAAAAATCAAGCTGAATATAGAATAGGGTATCATAGGGTACTTTTTTCGTGCTCAAAGGGTAACAAATTCAGGATAAATTCGCAATACTTCAAAACAATTCAAGTTAAATTTCAAAGAATTCAAATGAATCGGAAAAATTCTATTAATAAAAAAAATTCCATTGATTTCCGTAAAATTGGAATGAATTTAGAAGAATTCAAGGTAAAAGAAAAGAATTCGATAAAATTCATAAAAATTCACGGTAAGGTTAAAAGAATTTAGGACCAATTAAATAAAAACTATTAAAAATTCGAAAAAATGAATTGAATTGAATTGAGGAATTTAGAAGAAATCAAGTAAATTAAACAATTCAAGAGAATTCCAAAGATTTTAAACGAATTGAAGGTGAATTGAAAAAAAATTCAAATCTTTGAAACCCTACTAATTTATAACCAAAGAAGTGACTGATGACTAAAAAATAATTCAAGTTAAAGTCAAATGAATTGGAAACAAATTGAAAAATTGAAAAAATTCCATTGATTACAATAAAATTTAGAAAAATTTAAGGGAAATAAGAAGAGTTCGACGAAATTCATAAAAAAAAATCAAGCTTAATTTAAACAACAATCAAGTGAATTAAAAACAATTCAAAAATATGAAAAAAATCATTGAATTGAATAAGTTTCAAATGAGTTTAGCAAAATTAAAGAGAATTTGATGAAATGCCTAAGAATTTAAGGTGAATTTTAAAAACTTCAAGATGAATAAAACAAAAACTTTTGACAAATTTACCCACTTGAGTAAAATTTGGTGAATTTAGAAGAATTCAAAAGGATTTTTAAAAAATCAGTATAAATTAATAAGAATTCAGGTAGAATTCCAAATGAATTGCAAAACATATTTGAAAATCTCTTAAAATCTATGTAACCCCACGAAATCCCTCACTTCTTGTGAATAAATTCTTTGAAATTCATTTAATTTCATAAAATCCCGTGAAGTTTTATGAAATTTGATATTTCCAGAAAGCCTGGAAAATTGATTAAAATATCGTGAGAGCTCTTAAAACCTCATAAAACCATTGATATCCTCGGAAATCTTATAAAATCCTTTGGAATATTTTAAAATATCATATCCTTACAGGTCCTGTAAAATCCTTCCATACCTTTCGAAATTCTTTAAAACTGCATACAAATTTTGTCAAATCCCTTAAAATTATTGAAACCCTCGGAAATACCTTGAAATTGTTTAAATCTCTTTAAAATGCCTTGGAATCTTTTAAAACACATCAAATATTTCAAATTCCTTGAAATCCCTTCAAACTATTGAAATAAATAAAAAAAAAGCTCTGGAAATCTTTTAAAATTTCCAAAAATATTTCAAATCCTTTGATATGTTTTAAAATCCCTTAAAACTTTTTAAAACTCTTGAAAATGCCTGGGAATTTTTTACAATACCGTCAAATATTTCCAATCCTTTGAAATGCATTAAATTACTGAAATCCATTAAAAATTTATTTGTAATCTTTTAAAATGACCTAAAATATTGAAAATCCTTTAAAATCTTTTAAAAATTTTTAAAGATCTTGAAAATGCATACATAATATAATATTCAAATATTTCAAATCCTTTGATTATTTTATTAATTGATCCTCAGGGTCGATTCAACAAAAAATTTTTAAAAATAAACAATTAAAATTGAGTAAATTTATAAGAATTCATAAAATTCAAGAAAATTTCAAAGAATTAAGGATAAATTAATAAGAATTCAGGGTGAATTCCAAATCTCTTCAAATCTTTAAAACCCTACGAAATACCTCACTTCTCGTGAATAAATTCTTTAAAATACACTAAAATATTATAAAATCCCCTAAAATCATTCAAATCCTCGGAAATCTAATCAAATAATGTGAAATCTTTTAAAATGACTTAAAACCTTATAAGTCCTATAAAATCGTTCCATATCTTCTGAAATTCTAAAAAATTCTTTATCCTAAAATATTTCAAACGCTTTAAAATCCCTTCAAATTAAAAGTACTTGAAAATGCCTGAAAAGTTTTAAAAATACACTAAAATCTTTAAATTCGCTTCAAATGATTGAAATCTGTTAAAAATTTCTCGGAATCCTTAAAAATACCCTGAAATATTTCAAAAGAATTCAAGACAATTCAGAAATAGGTATAGACCTGAATTGAATAGTGATTAACCCCTAAGTTAATTTATTGAAAGAAAAGTGTCTAATGTGATCTTTTCATTTTAAAAGAGACTAAAAAGTAATTTGAGAAAAAAAATTGACTTGGATGCTTTGATATTATAATTTTTTTTTTTAAGTTTCATTATGGGTTGCAAATAGGGTACCATAGGGACCAAATCCTGAAAATAGGGTACTTTAGTTTAGACTTTAGCGGAGATGCCCATTTCATCGCCGTCTACCTGCTTGTTTTACCCCCACTACCGAACTTCCCCTCACGTAGCCGAGTGCTCGCCAGCGTCTGTCATCGACTCATGTCAGCGGGGGGTCCTTTGTACTAATAACGAATCAAATATGAAACATACCATTTTTTTAATTTTTCAATCAGTAATTTGGAAATATTAAATTCGAAATCTACGTTTCTCGGCGATTCCAATGATATGTTACTTGACTTCGTAAGTTGAAAATTAGGAGTAACTTATTTATGCGACGAAACTTTGTATCCACCTAAAATGGGAAATGGTACCCTGAAATTAGCGTTAGATTCACACTTTGTTTTTTCTGTGAAATTTCTATTCAATACGGTAAAAACATTTTAATGTTTTTAAAAATATTGATAAATTCCAAAATAGTAAGCTTTCTCCGAAGTTTTTCACTTCTTTTTAAATGTATTTTTAGACTTTACGTTTTAGTTTTTTTTAAATTAAACTACTTTTTCCATTTTTTAATTTATGCAGTTAAGGTAAACATCCCAGTAATCGTGACCTTAGTCCCAGTAATCGTGATGGCAATTTTCTTGCTTTTTATGTGTGTACATTCGTGAAGAGTAATATCAGGGTGGCGATTCGGCGGACGATTTCAAATTCCCGGTCATTTCCCGGTTTTCCCCGGTCGAGTTTTTCAATTTTCCCGGTCAACTCAAAGTAACATATTTATATTTGCCACAAAACACAAACATTTATTTTAATGCAATGACTTTCGTTCTAAACATCTTTTAACACAGCATAAAAAGATTAATTTTCTACCCGAAAATACAATTTTTCAACCAAATACATTAACTTTCAAAGAAAGGTTTGAAGTTTTAATAAAAGAAGACAAATTTTCAACCAAATAGTTAAATTTTGAACTGAAAAAATAATAACTTTCAATTGAAAATGGAATAGTAACATTTTTAGTTTAAAAAATTATTTTTAAACCAAACATAACAGTTTTCAACTAAAAAAATGAATCTTGAACTGAAATAGTTTAATTTTCAAACCAAAAAATTAATTTTTACTAAAAAAAGATAAATTTTCAACCAAAACTTTAATAATTAAATTTCAAGTTGAAAAAATTAATGTTTAACCAAACAGATGAATTTTCAACAACAGCTATGAAATTTTCAATTGGAATAAGTTAAATTTTCAGTTAAAAAAATTAGTTTCAACAAAAAAAAACTAACTTTCAAAATAATAGTTACATTTTCAAACAAAGTGATGAATTTTCAAATAAAATTGTAAATATTTAACTGCAATAGTTGAATTTCAAACCAGAAAGATGAATTTTTAACTGAAATGATGAATCATTAACTAGAATAATTGAATTTTTGACCAAAAAGATTCATTTTCAACCAAGAAGATTAATTTCTACCAAAAAATACGAATTTTCAACTAACAAAGATAATTTTTCAACAAAAAATTGAATAATCAAATTTTTAGTCAAAAATGAATGTTCAACCAAAGACATGAATTTTGAACTAAAATTATGAAATATTCAACTGGATTAATAGTTACATTTTCAGTTGAAAAAAAAATAATTTTCAACCAAAAAACATCCAAAGAAAAAACAAATTTTCAATCAAACAGCTCATTTTTCAACCAAAGAAATGATTTTTTAATTAAAACGATGGATTTTCAACTGAAAAAAATTAATTTTTAACAAAAGAGCTTAACTTTCAACCAGATAATTTCATTTGAAACCTAAAAGATGAATTTTTAACTAAAATAATAAATATTTGACTGGAATACTTGAATTTTTAACCGACAAGAAGAATTTTTAAAGAAGAAAATTAACTTTCAAAGAAAAATAAGATAATTTTTTACCAACAAAAAAATATATTTTTTAACAAAATACATGAATTTTCATCGGAATAGTTAAGTTTTCAATTAAAAAGACAAATTTTTATACAAATTGTGGAATTCCGAACTTGAAAATTTTAATTTTCAACTCAGAATGGAACAGTTAAATTTTAGTTTAAAGAAATTAATTTTCAACCAAACTGGTGAATTTTGAAATAAAATGATGAATCTTCAACTGAAATGATGAATCTTTAACTGGAATAGTTTAATTTCATGCCAAAAAGATGAATTGTCAACCATAAAGTTTAATTGTCTACAAAAATAGATGAATTTTCCACAAAGTACATACATTTTCAAACAAATAGTTTAATTATTAAATGAAAAATATCAATTTTCAACCAAATAGTTGAATTTTCATCAAAAAAAGATAAATTAATTTTTAACAAAAGTTGAACTTTTAACCCAGTTGTTGAATTTCTAACTAAAAAACGATGAATTCGCAACGAACAATGTAAAAAAATTTTCTATTATAATTCAGAAATATTTCTTCTTTGAAATTCTACTTCTACTCTGAAAACTGCTTGAAGTACTTTTATTACCTAAAATTTAGAAGAGGGAACTTTCAAATTGTGACGAATTCTGAAAAAACCAGTTCTCGTCAGATCACTGAAGTTAAGCAGCGTTGGGCGCGGTTAGTACTTGGATGGGTGACCATTCGACAATACTGTGTGCTGTTGGCATATTATGGGTGTGGTGAGCCCAAACTTGTAGTTATTTATAACTACAAGAAAACTATCCACCTAGAAACACTACCCGAATCGGGTAGTGTCACGCCTACCCTGAAAGGGAAATGGCTTAATGGTATACATACAATAAAATTCCAGGTCATTTCCCGGTTTCCCGGTCAAGTCGCCACCCTGAATATAGTCTTCAAATATCCTATTCGTCTGAATTCACCGAAAATTTTGTAGGGGACCTTATTCATTTGAAAGTATCAACACGAATTAATTTCAGTGTCGGCCAAATAATTTTAATCAACGAGATTTTAAGTCAAGCTCCAATTCGGCAGAATTCGCCAGCGCGAATACAGTAAAAAATTGGCCTATTCAATCGAATTCTTAAGGTATAACTAACGCGCATGGGCATATAGGATCTCTTGTAAATATATATTAATGATTCCCGTAGCTCAGTGTTGTCCTCTGGACTTCTACGCTTGGGATCGCTGGTTCGAGACTCGAAGCATGCAATTTTTATTAATTTTTTTCGAAATGACCTTGACTACGAATTAAGGCAAATTGACACGCATTCAATTCGCGCTGGCTCACTTCGTTTCAACGAATCAGAAAGCAGAATTCGGGTGAATTTAAACATGTTCATTCTCCGCAATCCTCCCGAATTAGTTTCTTTTTGCTGGGATAGTAAACTTCAATTATCTTATTTGAAAAATTCGAGCCTGGGCTTTTTTTTTGGGGGGGGGGGGCAAGCCGCCGTGGCCCCCCCTCTGGATCCGCGCCTAGTAAAACCTAATTGAGGTGTTAATGGTTAACTCAATTTAACAAAAGATATCTACTTTACTTAAATATAGTTTACAAATTTGTGAAAGTTAGCAATTTTTTAGAAGTGTGTTATTGGTTCGGACTATTAGTCTCTTCTATTTTTAAAAATGGAATAATCTGAATAGATTGGTTCTAAATCAACCCAGAAAACTAATGCAGTTAAATTTCGGTGATCCTATATATGGCCTGATAAATACTCCTAATTTTCAACTTACGAAGGCAAGTAACATATCGTTGGAATCGCCAAGAAACGTAGATTTGGAATATAATATTTCTAAATTAATAATTGCAAAATTTTAAAAATTGTATGTTTCGTATTTTATTCCTCATTAGTACAAAGGACCCCCCGCTGACATGGGTCGACGACAGACGCTGACGAGAACTCGGCTAGGTGAGGGGAAATTCGGTAGTGGGGGTAATGCAAACAGGTAAATGGCGATGAAATGGGCACTGCCATAGTTTAGGGACCTTCACTGAATATAGGGTACAATAGGGGATTTAGGCCTAGGGACCGGTCTGTGAGGCCTGTTATTCTTTAAAAAGTGACTAAACAGTGACTTAAGTGCCTACCTAGCAGCCCTGATTATAATCTTTCGAAACGATCCAGATTCAAATACGAAACTTATTTACCTGTTTAGCACGCAACTCCTTATTAAGTTCAGCAATCCTTTGACTGATCAAATCTCTAGTTTCTTTATCTAGAACTTCAAATGACTCCCCATTAGATGAAATATTCTGGAACTTAGAGTCTTTTTCGATTTCTTCATCGGACTCTAAAAATAACATTATTTACATTGCAAAAAATAATCAATAAAATCAAGAATTAATTTTTTCCTTACCGTCATACACCATAATCTCGTTTTCGGTGTCATCTGCCATTTTCGAGAAATAGGGTTTCTCGATCTTTGGCATTTTTGAAGAGGTTGAAGGCAGACACATAAATGATCCACAACCCGGTGTGTAGAAAACGTTACTAAAGTTCATATTAAATTCTTCGGTCTGTGGATTTTGGTTTGAAGTCTTTAAAGCATTGACAATAGTTGATTTTCTTATTGTTTCAGTGGGCCTTTTAACACCCCTAGAGGCGTTGGAAATTCTTCCAACTGTACCAGAACTATTTAAGTTAGCACTTTGTGAAGTTGAATCACAATCAATTATTACAACATCGTCATTTTCGACATCTTCAAAATCCTTTCGAGATCGGACTTTTCTCTCTGATTCGGAACCAGTATCCCGTGGTCGAGAGTTCCTGTTACGAACAGAAATTTTTCCTTCAAATGCGTATTTTTTTCCAGTTTTTAAAATAGTTTCCAGATTCTTAAATCATGTTTTTCGCCTAAATCGTTACAGGGATCACAGCCCAAAAGAAGCTCAAAAAAAGGGAAATTTTTTCACGAAAAAGGGGGAAAATAGGGGACAGATTTAACATTTATAACAAATGGCAGCTTTTCCAGGTCTTGCTATTCCCAACGAAAAAATCCAAGCCCATTCGCCACGACATAAAAATATTCGATAAAAAATAAAGTTTGTCAAATAAATCATTTTTATATGTTTAAAATCGTTCTTATATTCCAGAATATTTTTTTTTTTTTTTAATTAATTATTTTATCAATTTAATTATTATATGTATTATATTATTTATTATATTGTTATTCATTCAAGTATTAAGCATTGCATTTTTTAATGTGAATGTTTAAATTGTAATCAATTAAGTTTATTGATAAATCGAAAAATAAGAAATAAATAGGATAAGTAAAGAGTGGTCCAAAATAGGGTTTATTTTTTATAAAATTGTTCTAAATGTTTAGGGATCTCCCAAGCCAATTTCATGAATTATTTTACTTTGGCATACAAGCATCCTGTATTCCATCCTTTTGTAATCCATAGCAAAATAATCCATTAACAGCGGCAATTAAAATAAAATTAGCAATTTTTTGCAAAAATGGGATTGAGAGACTCCTAAATATTTTTGCTTAATCCTGAAAAGATTTTATTTCGACCACCTTAATAAGTATACAATAATTGCGCGAGTTAATTATAAATAATAATGTTTTTTGTAACTGAAACGGTAATTTTGATACATAAAATTAAATAACGATGTTCCATAATATTTATGAAAGTAACATAAAAGAACAAGACATTTCTTAATGGTACAAGATTTTGGGAATTTTATAATTGCAAACAAAATCAATCAATTTTTTAATTTGTTGCTAAAATCCACGAGTTTGATGAATAATTAAAACACATTTTTTATTATTTTCATAAGCATGTACTTAAAATTCAGTGCACATTTTCTTTCAATAAAATATACTTTCCTGAGATTAGTAAAAATGATCAAAAGATTGTTTAACAAAATAAGTATAGGTCTATTATAAATTTACTTTTACAAATTGAAAAACATCGGTATTTAATATAACATCACAATTTCTAAATGAAATTGTCCTTAAAATTAAATTAAAAATAGTTTGTATGCCTAAAATATTTTACATTTCAAAAAAATTAATTTGTATAGGTTCAGCGAAAAATTATTTTAGCTTCAAAGTTATTTAAATCCCTCATAGCTTAGTTTTAAATCGGTCAACTAAATTAAATTTAAACTTAGAACATTTAACATTACAATTGATCAAATTGGAATATTTTATTTATTAATTATTTAACCTTGTCTTCGATCAATTTTTTTTTTAATTTCCTCTTCCAAATTCAGAAAACATTAACATCAACATTTTCCTTCTTACAGCTCGATAAAAATCTGAAAAACAAAAAATGTCCCTCTTGCAATACAGAAAAAATTTAAAATCCAAATTTCCTCCCTTCAAACTCAATACAAAAGTTAAAAATAAAAACGTATCCTATTCAAATTCAGATGAAAAATAACTAAAATTTCATCCCAGCCAACTCAATAATAATAATAAAAACAAAAAAGGGTCTCTCTCAATTAAAAAAAAAACTTGAAAACTAAAAATTCCTCCTTTCCAACTCGACCAAAATCTTAAAAAACAAAAACAAAATTACTTTCCTAAATTCAGAAAAAATTAAAACCAAAATGTTTCTCTTCCAACTCAATAAAGCCAAATAAATCCCTCTTCCAATTCAGAAAAAAATTGAAAACCCAAATTTCCTCCCTTCAAACTCGATAAAAATGTTTAAAAAATGAAAACTTACCATCTTCTAATTCAGAAAAAAGATTGAAAATAAAAAAAGTCCCCCCAACCTACAACTAAATAAAAATGCTAAAAACGAAAAATGGCCTCCAATTAATTTGTACAGGTTCAGCGAAAAATTATTTTATCTTCAAAGTTATTTAAATCCCTGATACTTTAGTTGTAAATCGGTCAACTGAATTAAATTAAAAGTTAGAACATTTAACATTACAATTGATCAAATTGGAATATTTCATTTATTAATTATTTAACCTTGTCTTCGATCAATTTTTTTCTAATTTTTTTTCTCTTCCAAATTCAAAAGCATTAACATCAAAATTTATCTTCTTCCAGCTCGATAAAAATCTGAAAAAACAAAAAATGTCCCTCTTCCAATCCAGAAAAAATTTAAAATCCAAATTTCCACCCTTCAAACTCAATAAAAATGTTAAAAATAAAAACTTATATTCCAATTCAGAAAAAAGATTGAAAATAAAAAAGCCCCCCCCCCCCCTCAACCCAATAGAAATGCTAAAAACAAAAATGACGTCTTCCAATTCAGAAAAAAAAATCAAAATTTCGTCCCTTCCGACTCTAAATAAAACCTTAAAAATAAAAAAAACTTGCCCCTTAAGCTCAATAAAATATTAAAAAGAAAAAATATCCTCTTCTAATTCAAAAGAAAAATAAATAACCAAAATTTTATCCCAGCGAACTCAATGAAAATACACAATAAAAAAAAATAAAGAGCTTCTTCCAATTAAAAAAAAACTTGAAACCCAAAATTTCCTCCCTTCACACTCGATCAAAATCATAAAAAACTAAAAGAAATTCTCTGCCAAATTAAAAAAAATGACCATTAAAAATTCTTCCCTCAAACTCAATAAAAATCTTAAAAAGAAAAATCGGCCTCTTCCAATTCAGATGAAAAATAACTAAAATTTTATCCCAGTCAACTCAATAAAAATAATAAAAACAAAAAATAGCCTCTCCCAATTAAAAAAAACTTGACAATTAAACATTCCTCCGTTCCAACTCGATCGAAATCTTAAAAAACAAAAACAAAATTAAAATTAAATTTTAAAGGCAAATAAATCGCTCTTCTAATTCAGAAAAAATTGAAAACCCAAATTTCCTCCATTCCAACTCAATAAAAATGTTTAAAAAATAAAAACTTACCCTCTTCCAATTCAGAAAAAATATTGAAAATAAAAAAGTCCCCCCACCCTTCAACTCAATAAAAATGCTAAAAACGAAAAATGGCCTCTTCCAATTTAATGCTCTTAAAATCAAATTAAAAATTTTACATTCCAAAACAATTAATTTGTATAGGTTTAGCGTAAAACTATTTTAGCTTTAAAGTTTTATTTAAATTCCTAATTTTGAAATCGGTCAATGTAAGATTTAATAATAAAATTTAAGACTCAATTTTTAACGTTGGACTTTACATTTTTCAAGTTAGAACATTAGTTTAACTTTGCAGTCGATCATATTGGAATATTTAATTCATCAATTATTTAACTTTGTACGCTTTAAATCAAAAGTGTTCACCTTCTAACACCAATTTTCCAAACGACTATACAATTTTTTTTAACTTTTCCAATTTGATATTGGATAAAAAAATTCTGTCTCCAGATTTTAGACTTTCAACAAGTTCAAAACGAAAAATGGTAAATATAAAAAATAAATAATGGTAAATAAAATATACATTTAAAGAGAAAGGGGAAGTTTTTCGAGAATAAGGAAAAAAGGGGAAACGCAGGGGAAAGACTGTGATCCCTGTCTTTAACTATACGTAAAAGTTAAATTTGGAAATATTCCCGAACTATTCCAGATTTATTCAGCTTTTGCAAAACGGAAATTGGGTCTTGAAGTCTGGAAACAACTTATTTGTTAATGTTTGAAGTTGTCTTCACAGACAACTTAAGTAATAAAATCAGTGCTAACTTCCCCTGATTTTTTACCAGCAGAAACCAATGATCACAGGTCAAAGCTTTTCTCAAGCTTTTACCTGGGATTTACCTTAACTTAAGGCTTAATGAGGGTTTAAAATAAATGTAACCATTTATCCTATAAAATCTGCAGGTCAAGTAACCTAAATTGCTAAGTATTTTAAAAACAAAAGTAAATAAAGATTTAGAATATTTGTTCAAAAATATCAAATACACATTCATTATTTCATTAGAAATATTTCATTATCTAGATTCTAAAAGCTATAATCTACATTATGAATACAGATACTATAGCTACCTAAATAATACACAATTAAAAAAAAGGATTAATTCACCATTTGTTTCAGGACAATGACAATTTTAAATTATTAAATCTGAAGATTTTCTGAAACTTTAATTTTTAATTATCTCTGATTTCAAAAAACAATTTTAAAATCTACAAGAATGACGAAAGAATTTTTTCAAGTGTTTGAGGCTTCTTTACTGGTAAAAATAAATTAGAACAAATTGATAAATCTAGGAAATCATAAATCTAGGAAATCATAAATCTAAGTACAATAAATTTTGGAAAAACTGAGGTTTTTTGAATTATCTTTATTCGGCTGACTCTAAGACACTTTTTAACATCTTTTGGTATTTTACGAATAAAAATACACTATGAAAAAAATGTACAAGTCTATGTAATCAAAAAGCCTGTTTTCCGCTACAAACTCCATAATTTTTAAGAGAAAATATTGCATTTTCAATAAGATAGACGAAGTTTTAACCAAATAGTTGGATTTTCAATCAGAGATTAATTTTCTGCAATTAAAGACGAATTTTCAACGAAATACATGAATTCTCGACCAAATAGTTGAATTTTCGACTAAATAGCAACAATCAGTTTTCAACCAAAAATGGAATAGTTAACGTTTTAGTTAAAGAAATTAACTTATCACAAAAAAAAAACAAATTGTAACAAAAGTGATGAATTTTCAACTAAAATGATGAATCTTCAACTGGAATAGATGAATTCTAAGCCAAAAAGAGGAATTTTTAACATAATAGTTTAAATTTCAAACAAACAGTTTTATTTTCAACCAAAAAGATTAATTTTAAACTAAACTGATGAATTTTTCACTGGAATAGTTGAATTTTCAACCAAAAAGATTAATTTTAAACCAAGAAGATTCATTTCTACAAAAAATATGAATTATCAATTGAAAAAGATAATTTTTCAACCAATCATTGAATAGTTAAATTTTCAATTAAAAAATTAATGTTGAACCAAAGAGATGAATTGAAATGATGGGATATTCAATTGGAATAGTTACACTTTCAGTTAAAAATAAAAAATTTCAAAAAAATAGTTATATTTCCTAACAAAGTGATAAATCTTTAACTAGATAAATAATAATTGAATTTTCAACCAAACAGATTAATTTTGAATCAAGAAGATTAATTTCTACAAAAAAAGACGAATTTTCAACTAAAAAAAGCTAATTTTTCAAACAAGAATTGAATGGTTAAATATGTAGTTTAAAAAATTAATTTTCAACAATTGAGTTTCAACAATTGAGTTCAACCAAAAATGACGACTTTTCCAGATGAGTTAAATTTTCAACTAAACGCGATTTTTCAGTCAAGAGAGAAAAAACTGCGAACAAACTGTTACATTTTTAAATGAATTTCAACAACAAAAAAAGATAATTTTTCAATCAAAAATTGAATGATTAAATTTTTAGTTAAAAAAATTAATTTTCGACGAAGGAGATGAATTTTTAAACAAAACGATGGAATAGTTAAATTTTCAGTCAAAAAATTAATGAATTCTGAACATAAAATATAGTAGTTGACATTTAGTCGAATTTTCAACCAAAAAGATTAATTTTCCGGCAAAAAGAACAATTTTTCTACAAAATAAATTAATTTTCAACCAAAAACGATCAAGTTTCAACTGAAAATAGAATAGTTAAATTTTCAGTTAAAAAAATTAGTTTTGAACAAACAAAAAAAAGAATATTTAACAAAATAGTTAAATACAGTAAAATAAAGCTACTTTTACACATGAATCATTTTTATTAAATTTTACATTAAAACTTTTAAAAAAATTAAGCACACACTCGAAAAAAATACCTTGACTTAAAAAAAAATTCCCTGACATTGCCAGGTTTTTCCAGGTATATAAAAATTCCCTGACAATTCCAAATTTTGTCTAGTGTATTTTTATCGGTAAAAAGCCAATTTGTAAAAACTCAGTTAAAAAAAAATTATTATGTTTACGATTTCCCAGACTTGTCAAATTTTTTTCTAATGGAATTAAAAATTTTTTAATTGTTTTTTTAAAATCAGGGGTCCATTAAACATAAATTATAGCCTCGAGGACGTTAATTAAACGGTAGTATCTAAATATGTACATACTGAAAAAATCCGGATATTCGTACCGCATTTTCAGTACAAATAGTCCATTTTTCAGCTCCCCCTATTCATACTGAAAAGTTACGGCTATTTGTACCGAAATTTCGGTACACATATCCACGGCCCAACTAAAAAGCTGTACAAATTTGGAGATACGTTTAAAAAATCCAGAAACAGAAAAAAATTGACATACACAAAAATATAAAAATAAGAATTTTTTAGAAGCACATTCTACAATCGATACCAAATTAATTATATTTTTCCGCATAGTTCCAATTTCCATAATTTTGTTTTGTACAGCTTAAAGCTGTACAATTTCAAATTAGAATCGAACAAATTCTAAATGAAATTCGAACATTTCATCTTTAAAATGGAAGATAATACTTGTAAATATACTTTTTTCTATCGATCAGTTAAATTTTCAGTTAAAAAATAAATGTTCAGCGAAAGAGATGAATTTTTAACAAAAATTATGGAATATCCAACTGGAATAGTAACATTTGCAGTTTAAAAAAAAATAACTTTCAATAAAAATAAATAATTTTCAGAAAATAGTTACATTTTTCAACAAAGTAATGAATTTTTAAATAAAATGATGAATCTTGAAATGAAATAGTTGAATTTTAAACCAAAAAGATGAATTTTTAACTCAAATGATGAAACCTTTATCTGGAATAATTAAATTTTCAACCAAAAAGGTCAATTTTCAACGCAGAAGATTAATTTCTTCCAAAAAAGGCGACTTTTCAACAAAAAAAAGATACATTTTCAACCAAAAATAAAGAAAACCCGAATTTTCTCCAAATAACTCATTTTTCATCCAAAATAATTAAATTCTCCAAAACTAGAATCGTTAAATTGTTTGGTATAAAAATTAATTTTCCATAAAAATAAACAAATTTTCAACCAAAGTGATGAATTTTCAACTAAAATTATGAGTCTTCAACTGGAATAGATGAATTTTTAACCAAAAAGAATAATTTCTACCAAAAAATACAAAATTTTCAACAAAATACATGAATTTTCAACTAAAAAAGATAAATTGTCAACCAAAAATTGAATAGTTAGAATGTTAGATTATATGTGTTGAAAAAATTAAAGTTAAACCAAAGAGATGGATTTATAACTAAAATTATGAAATATTCAATTCGAATAGTAACATTTGCAGTTTTAAAAAAAATTAACTTTCAATAAAAATAAATAATTTTCAGAAAATAGTTACATTTTTTAACAAAGTAATGAATTTTTAAGTAAAATGATGAATCTTGCGCTGAAATAGTTGAATTTTAAACCAAAAAGTTGAATTTTTAACTCAAATGATGAATCTTTATCTGGAATAATTAAATTTTCAACCAAAAATGTCAATTTTCAACGAAAAAAGATAAATTTTCAACCAAAAATTGAATAGTTAAATTTGAAGTTAAAAAAATTAATGTTTTTTGGTAGGGGTTAATTTTTTAACTAAATTGATGGAATATTCAACTAGAATAGTTACACTTTCAGCTTTAAAAAAATTAATTTTCAGCCAAAGAAAACCCGAATTTTCGCCAAATAGGTTATTTTTCGACCAAAGAAATGAATTTCCAATTAAAATTATGAATCTTCAACGACAAAAAATTCATGTTTAAAAAATGAGTTTAACTTTCAACCAAGTAATTAAATTTTCATTCTAAAAAAGATAAATTCTGAACAAAAAATGTAGTAATTGATCTTTCAACCAAAAACGATTACAATTTTTAATCAAAAACAGTTGAATTCAACAAAAAAAAGACAATTTTTCAAGAAGAGTTAAACTTTTTACCAAGAAAGATTTTTCGGTCAAGAGAAAAAAAATTTGTAAACAAACTGTTGAATTTTCAAGAAAAAAGATCAATTTTCAACCAAGACGATTCATTTTCCAGCAAAAAGATCGAATGTTCAACCAAATACTTGAATTTGGAACTAAGAACGATCAATGTTCAACCAAAAAATACAAATTTTCAACAAAATACATTTGCCAATAAAAAAAATTAACTTTCAATAAAAATAATTAATTTTCAGAAAATAGTTACATTTTTCGACAAAGTGAAGAATTTTTAAGTAAAATGATTAATCTTGAGCTGAAATAGTTGAATTTTAAACCAAAAAGATGAATTTTTAACTCAAATGATGAATCTTTATCTGGAATAATTAAATTTTCAACCAAAAATGTCAATTTTTCATTTGAAATAAATTTTCAAATGAATTTTCAATTAGAATTATTATGAACGAAAAATGTAGTAGACGATTTTTCAAGAGGAGTTAAATTGTTTACCATCAAGAAAGATTTTTCAGTCAAGAGAGAGAAAAAATTTCCAAACTGTTGAATTTTCAAGCAAAAAGATGAATTTTCAACCAAGACGATTAATTTTTTACCAAAAAGATCGAATTTTAAACAAAAGACATGAATTTTAAACAAAAGACATGAATTTTCAACCAGATACTTGAATTTTAAACTAAGAACGATCAATGTTCAACCAAAAATAGAATGTTAAATTTTCAGTTAAAAAATCTTAATTTCAAACCAAAAAAAAGATCGAATTTTGAAAAGAAATAATCATATATATATTTTTTTGTCCTAACCTACCATAGTCATGTGGTAGCCCTATTTAAATCAAATCAAAATAGCAGAAAAATGTACTTACTTGTTCGTCGAGACCTCGGGAAACACTTGCATTTCATGCAGTTGCTGCATGTCTCTCCAATCCATTTTGTTTCAATTGTTGTAACAATAAAACCATGAAATTGACATGCAATAGGCACTATAAAACCGGCAAAAGTTCGAAAAAACAGCCATAAACAGAAGACAAACAACCATGAACAACTAATACCGAAAACGCGTCTAAACAGGTCTCAAGGTCCTGCACGTGCGACCGGCGTGACCGCGTAAAACTTTGTGCCACTTTGTGCTTCGCTTCAACCGCTTCAACTGTCTTCTGCTATTATTTCAACTGTTAGTTTCCCTCTAGTGGCGCTGCTGTTTGTTTTGGCGGTTTCGGCGAAAAACATAAGCAAAAAAGAAATTAAAAAAAATTGAAGCAAAACAATTAAACAGAGATTTGACTCACTGGAATCGATGTTCATATTGTTAGTTTTTTCACTCGGAAACATCGGAAATTCGTCCCAGGTAGAGCTAAAATTAATTAATTTCAATTTTGACGTTCAAATTTGAATACTAGGTTATACCTGGTTATACATGTACTAATTAGACAACGAAGTTAACAACAGTTTTAGGTTAGGAAATAATAATACATTTTTAAAAGTCAAAAACAATTAAAAAACAATTTAAAAATTTTGTAAAAACCCAACACAATTAGCTATTAGGCTATTTTTAAATGATAAAATTAAACTGCAACGAAGGTTTGACTTTTCTATCATAAAAGATGAATTTTCAATAAAAAGAAAAAGTTATTCACTAAACAGTTGAATTTTTCACAAAAAGATGATTTTAACAAAATAGTTGAATTTTCAAAACAATAATTGAAGTTTTTAACAAAATAGTCGAATTTTCAACCCAGCTGTTGAATTTTGAACCGAAAAAGATGAACTTTTAACCGAATAGTTAAATTTTTAACCAAAAAGGTGAATTTTTCACCAAGAAAATTAATGTGCTACAAAAAAAGACGAATTTTCAACCAAATTCTTAAATTTTGAAGTCAAAAGTATGAATTTTCGACAAAATAGTTCAATTTTCAACTATGTAGTTAAATTTAAAAAAAAATCGTAAATTTTTAACCAAAATGGTGAATTTTTCCCCGAGAAAATTAACGTTTTACAAAAAGACGAATTTTCAACAACGTATATGAATTTTCAACAAAATTCATGAATTTTCGATAAAATTCTTGATATTTAAAGCAAAAAAGACGAATTATTTGTAAAACCGTTGAATTTTCA
>CAKNYM010049289.1:9245-25667 GCA_932195095.1 Andricus curvator | reverse complement strand
GATGATGATGATTTTTTTTTTTTTTTTTTTTAAAAGGAGAATTGAAAATGCTTTATGCACTGACCACATTCGAACTTTAGGGGCCGTAAGCCCTTAAGGAACGAAGGTGAGTGTGGGACTCAACCTAAAAAACGGCCATACCCACTAACGAACTCCTTTGAACCTGCCAACCCATGTTCCCGGAACCGCTTTCGCATTACTTCAGGAACAGGGGAGTAAGGCCATTTCGCCGTACCTCGGCGCACATCTCATGTGTCAGCTTGGACTTCTTCTGTGCTTCTTTCTGCTTCTTTTTAGTCAACTTCGTGGCCCAGCCAGGGTGTTACGCATCGTCCTCAGCAGCACGGCAATGTCGTGCAACGGGCTCGTCGGCCTTCGAACATCCTGGCAGGGTGTGGCTGGTTGGGCTGCCTTTTCGAACGCTTGACTCTTCTGCTGGGCTCCTGTTGGTGCTTCTGCATGATCGAATGAACCGTTTATGTCTCAATCCAAGATGAACGCATCGTCCTCAGTAGCATGACAACGTCACGCATCGGGCTCGTCGGCCTTCGATCATCCTGGTCGGGTATGGTTGGATAAAAACTTCTTTTTATGGCGATTGTTCTGCCTGGTTCATCTCGCGTTTTTTTTGACGCAAGATGGTTTCGACGTAGTCAGCTACCGCATTCCAGATCTCCACGCTTCGCAGCATCTCTGCAATCACATTTTCTGGTGTAAGGCGTCCTGCTTCTCTTTCGAGCCTATCTCGATGCCCGGTCCAACGTTCACAGTCAAAGAACGTGTGCTGTGCGTCATCTCGTTCGGCTTCGCAGTAAATACACTGCGGACTCCGAACTTTTGCCACCTTATGTAAGTAGGCTTGAAAGTAGCCATGGCCCGAGAGGAATTGGGTCATGTAATAATTGACCTCTCCATGATGGCGTCCGATCCACACGCTCAAGTCCGGGATCAGTTTCGCGGTCCACCTGCCTCGACGGTCGTTATCCCACCGTCTTTGCCAGCATTCTTGCGTTTTTTCTCTGGCCTCTTCCTTGGCGGCTCCTTTTTCTTTGTCTGTGATTTCTTCAAATATCCGCTTCTTTTCCAGGGCTAGCAGGTCTATCGGTATGATTCCCGCAATCACAAGTGCTGCGGGCTCCGAAACGGTGCGATAAGAGCACGCAACTCTCAGTGCACCCCTCAGTTGAACCGATGCCATCCTTTTCCTGTATTTTTTCTTTCTCAGCGCTTCAGCCCATATTTCGCTACCGTATAGGAGGATGTTCTGGGCTACGGACATCAATAGTCGGCGTTTAGATGGTCTTGGGCCGTTGACATTCGCCATGAGCCTACCTAATGCCATCGTCACTGCTGCAGCTTTGTCAGACGCCTTTCTAATATGTTCCCAGAAGGTCAGCTTGGTATCCATCATGATACCAAGGTGTTTTATAACCCCCTTGGTCTGTATGGTCTCCGTGCCCACTTGCATCTCTATTATGGTGGGGATCATCTTGCTAGTGACTAGCACCAACTCAGTCTTTTCTGCTGCTAGACTCAGGCCATGGCTACCCATCCACCTATCAACAAGGTGCATAACCCTACTCAGTTTCCACTGAATTTGCTCGGTGTTGCGCGCGGTGATGACTGCCATAATGTCGTCAGCGTAGCCCGATAGGTATGCGCCTTCTGGCATCTCCAGACGTAGAATGTCGTCATACGAGATGTTCCAGAGGTCAGGTCCCAGGATTGAACCCTGGGCGGCACCGGCCGTTATTTCCTTCCTTCTGGTTCCGCTCGTTGTCTCGTATTCAAGAACTCTGTCTCTCAGATAGCTCTTGATGATCCGTTGGAGATACTCTGGTACCTTAAACTTTTCAAGGGCTTGGATCATATCGCTCCACCTGGCAGAGTTGAAAGCGTTTTTTACGTCCAACGTTGCCAGGAGGACGACCTTCCTGGAATAATGATTTCCTCTTTGTACTGCGTTGATTGTCTGCACAATCTCTCCAACTGCATGAACAGTCGAGCGTCCTCTCCTAAAACCGTACTGTCTGGCTGATAGATCTCCGCCCTCCCGGATAGCCGGATGATTTTTTTTTTTTTTTTTTTTTTTTTTTTTTTTTTTTTTTTTTTTTTACGAGGGCTGGTGGAAAATGTTCAAAAACACACCGTGAAGGGTCCGCACTTCTCGGTAGTGTGGGGATCTTAGTCGCATCACTACAATGACTCTGACTTATGTAATATTCAATTATACCTTGCGTATAATTATACATTACACAAAATCAACTTTGTCATTATAATAATGCCACCAAGGGACCCACTAAAAACCACCACCCTTTCCTTCTTGGCAGATGTCCCCCCGGAACCGCTTTCGCATTACTTCAGGGGGTGCCGTTCTTTGGCCGTGCCTCGGCCTTCGTCCAATGGGCCAGCTTGGCCTTCTCCTAGTAGACTGAGCTTCTCGTCGGACCTGCCCAGCTTCGATCTTAGCTTGCACGTCCAAGAGGCTTCTTCAACGAGGCTGCCTCTCTGAACGCCAAGCATCTCATGGTCCCCGGAAGATGGTCTGTCCGGGGTCCTCCCTCTTTTCCAGCACAGAGATAGCATTGTGGTCTGCTGTTGCATTCCACAGCTCTTTGCCCCTCTTCGCCACATCTCCAGCAGCATTTTGTCCGATCTGGACCTTCACATTTCGCTGCCAGATGGCCGTAGCCATGACAGCGATAGCACCTTGTGGACTCCGTCTTCTTACGGACCCTACACGAGACCCAACCCACCTTCAGGTGTCCTGTTCGAGTTAGCCTTGCGGCCAACTCCTCACTCATCTCCACAAAGGCCTTCAGGGTTCCCCTATAGGCCTTTTTCGTCATGCAGACTCTGACGTCTCCCAGCTGGTTCTCTTTGAAGTGAGTCTTCAAAGCCTCCTTAATCTCTCCTTCCTCTGTCGTTTCGTCTAGATCCAGGATCTCGACTTCGGTGCGTGGGACGAGCTCTCGTACGTTTCCACCTTCTCCAACTACTTTCTTGATAGCAGAGGACAGCTTGATCCTGCCCTCTGCCTCGCTTCGAACCTCAATGAGGACGTCGCCACTCCTTGTCTGCCTTACACCCTTGATTTTGACACCAAGGGTGTCGGGCTTGATCTTCTTTTTCAGGTCTTTCAGGACCTGCGCGTAGCTTTGGCCCTGAGCCGGCCTCACCAGAACTGCTTCCGGTCGAGCGCGTCTCGGGGCCTCCTTCTTCTTTCGTGGTTCAGAGGGAGGTTTCACCCTCTGTTCTTCCTGCTGCTTTGCTGGTGTTCCCGCTGCAACGATGCGCGTCCTCGGCTTCTTAGCTGATGGCCTTCGAGTTGCCGACTCCTGGGGGCTCAGAGTAGGCTCTCTCGCTCTCTTACCGAGAGCGGGGTCTGCTTCCGTCTGAGTCTCACTGGAGGCCGTCTCCTTTCCGCCTGCTGTGTTCTTGGCTTCTCGTACCTTCTTGGCGAAAAACTCACCAATCCGGTATTCGAAGCTGTTGAACCAGCCATCTATCGTATTTGTGTGTTTCCTCATCTGCTCTATGACCTCAAAAGCGTCATCTAACCCCGTTGTTATTGGTTTGTACATGTTGCGTTTTGTACCACAATAATCCTCCATTTTTTCCAGGATGTTCTCCATCTTCAACATCAATCTGCGCCCTGTCTCAATCGCCTTCTTAAATCCCATCTTATGACCTCTCACCTCACTTCGGAAGCTCGTATCCTGCTCCTCCGTCACGTCTAGTTCTCCACCAAACGCCTCCTCGCACAAGCTCTTCTCCGGAATAGAGGACAGCTCCCAGTCCTCGTTATCCCCACCTCCGTCCCGCTCCATCTCCTCGATACAACTACTTTCTAGGTTTAAATTTCTAATCATCGCCATAATATTCCCACGAGTAGCTAGGGAAATAAAAGTCCACCCCCGCAGAGCCCCGCATGCGGGGGTAAGGTCTCAATACTCTAGGAGGCGACCTGGTATCCTAGAGACACCGTATGGAACACCACACCCCTGGTGCCATGCAGTCTTCGGTACGGTTGTTCACGCCTTGACTTGGAGGTTTTTCCTTCGGGACCATCCCTGGACGTTTGCCACGTCTGCTTATTGAGTTATGTAACCGTATTCAGCAGAAACCCTCGGTACAGGGCCCCCCTGTCCGCAAACCAGGGGGCGCGCCCGGACGCCTGGTCGGAGGCGCCGGTCATGTGTGTTTGGTCCGCGGGGCCTATTTTATTTCAGCCCTACCCTCTGTTTCCAGCGAGCATTCCCCTATAATAATGATAATAATGACCGTCCTAAGCTCATAATTATCGATGATCTTATGCGTGAATCTTCAAACAATACAATTGTAGATCTTTTCACTAAAGGCAGTCACCACAAAAATCTTAGTGTTATCTTTATATCGCAAAATTTATTTCACCAGGGAAATGGACAAAGGGATATATCACTTAATATGAATTATATTGTTGTTTTTAAAAATCCTCGAGACCGAGCTCAATTTCAACATCTTGCTCGACAAATATATCCAGAAAATCCTCGGTTTTTACAAGAAGCCTATCAGGACGGAACATCTGAGCCTCATGGATACCTTCTTCTCGATTTAAAACAATCTACACCTGATAATAGTCGTTTTAGAACAAATATCTTTCCAACCGATGGTTTTTCATATGTGTACATACCTGTCAAAAATATAAAAGGATGTGCTCGAATTGACGAAATACCAGTTGTACGTCTGCAATGGCGTCGAGTGCACGTAAACACAATGGTGAAAAAAAAACTCGTAAAATGTATATGCGAGTGTGCTCTAAATATTTTGGCAGGGAATATACCTTTGAAAACACATGAAAAACTCAAGTTAAAAAAGCATAAACATACTTTACGAAAATTGGCAGCATCGAAGGGTACTTGGAAAAATAAAAAACGATTTATCATTCAGAAGGGTGCATTTTTACCGTTATTACTCGCAACGATTATCGGTAGTCTTCTCTCAAATATTTTCACCTCATCTAATTCACGAGAGTAAGTATCCCTTTTCCATTTAGCAATTATGGAACATTCGAGAAAGATGATTTTGATGCCAAGCGAGCAGGTAACAAAATTTCTACAACAAGGTACCGGTTCAGAGACTAATACTGGAAATACGAAAGCGCACACTTCTTCGATGAATCCTCCAGATAATATCGTCTCTGGTACTAACTACAAAGTTCCGAATCTCAACAATACGACCCAAACTCCAGGTAATATTATGACCAGGCTCGATGCTGAAATGAGTCAAATATTACATTCTCCATTCTTGAAAGATGAACGTGAAAGATGGAAAATGTATCAACAAGTTCTACAAAAAATTTTATTTTTTACCCAGGAAACATGGAAACATAAAAAACTGAATAAAGGGCAGGATAATCAGAGAGATAATAATATGGGTTTTGTAAGTAATATTAATGATAATGATGATGATGAGGGGGAAGATTATTTTAAAAATATTGATGATATTATTGCAACTATTCCAAAAACTTTTAGAATTAAAGGAAATGTTTTAATCCAACGACTTTGTGAACCAGATGTACGAAAACGTGTAAAATGGGCTTCAGATGGTTCTCTCTTTATAGATGGTAAATCTGTAAAAAATGCAAATATTACTGATCTAATAAACGATGCATTGAGGTTGAGAAAAAAGGTAAAACCGGCGGGGCGAAGAGAGTTTGCCATGATCCTTCGTGAAATCGGCATGTCTAGAGAGATTGTCGGAAATAGAGAATACTGGAAAGAAGATATAATCTCTTCGAGAGAGACAGGTAGTCGGCGTAGCCCCAAACTATCGTCTAGACTTTATGACTCGATAATGACAGAAGAAGAAGAAGGCAGCATTAGTAGTAACGAGGTATACACAAACATCACCGACACCCCAGGTAGAAGTAAGAAGCGAGCAACACCTCGCAGCACGGGTTCAGCTAAATCTCAAGGGACGAGAAGAAGTAGTAGTCAGTGGAAAACATTGTTTTTAAAACCATGAAATTATTAGAAGAGATATATTTTGACCCATCTCATGAAGCCTCTTACGCGGGTATTGAAAAACTCGTAAACGCTGTGCGTGGAAGAGTCTCACGTGCAAAGGTAGTTGATTGGTTAAAATCTCAAGATACATATAATCTCAACATACCAATTCATCGACGTTTCAGAAGAATAAATTACGATATATCAAATATAGATGATTTATGGGAAGCAGATTTAGTTTATTTAAGGAATTTAAAAGATTTCAACGATGGATACTTGTATCTGCTGGTGGTGATTGACGTGCTGAGTAAATACGCTTGGGTTGAGCCTCTTAAAGATAAATCTGTGAACGAAGTTAGAAAAGCTTTTGAATGTATTCTCGAGAAAAGTAAAAAAACGATTTCCCGTCTGTCTTCAGAGTGATAGAGGAAAAGAATTTCTCGGTGTAGGTTTTCAAAATTTTTTATCAAATCGAGGGATAAAATTTCGTGCCGTCCGTGATCCAAATGTTAAGGCTGCTGTAGTTGAACAATTCAATCGTACACTAAAAGAAGGCATGAGGCGCTATTTCACTCATAGTAATACACATCGTTACATTGATGTCTTACAACAGATTTTACAGGGTTATAATAACGCGCGACATTCTAGTATAGGAATGCGACCATCAGAGGTGACTTTGGAAAATGCAGCACACGCCCGTTAAAATATTCAATGAAAGTATAGTAGAAAAGCCTTGAGTTGTAAAAAGCCTAAATATAAGGTCTCCGATTACGTACGGATCAGTAGAGAGAAAGGCCCCTTTACGAAAGGGTATGAAGCTGGATGGACAGAAGAGATTTTTGTGATAAAACGAGTAATTAAAGGTCTTAGACAAAATACATACGTTTACGAGTTACATGATCTGTCTGGTGAGAATATAGACGGAGTTTTTTACGAGAGAGAGCTATCAGGTGTGAAGAAAGATACTGATATTAATGAGACAGAATTTATAATTGAACGAGTAATACGTAGTAGGGGGAAGGGTTCTAAAAAACAATTACTTGTCAAGTGGATGGGATATTCTGATAAATTTAATTCCTGGACACCTGCCACTGATATAAAAAATTTACAATGAATAACGATCAATGTCACCTCATTTTACCGAGCAATAGTAGTATGAAGTATTTTCCGCACAATACTTCGAGTCGTTTCACTACACAACTGCCTCACCTGATCGAATGGAAAATTGCATAGCTTTAATGACAAATGTGCCGAGTAGTATGAATGAAGAAAAAAATGATGAAAATTACGAGAGAAAAATGAATGAAGCGAAAATTGACGGTGAGGATTTACTTGTTAAATACTCGCTTCCTTACGTTCTTAAAGAGGACGCCGAGTTGTCTGAGCTTAATTACAATGCTATTAGAGATAAATACAACGCAGGTATGCTAACTGGTAAATGGGTAACTCCTATTGTCTCCGAGTTTCGACCTGGTGTGTACCCTGAGGTAAACGAACTTGTCCGAGCGATAAACCAAACACCGATTGCTCGAGAACACGTAGGATTAATTTTCCAAAAAGACAAAGATTGTTATGTCAAAGTTGAAAAAATTTGTCAAGACGATTGTAAGATAAAAGGGCGACATTTTCTTGCAATCAGTGAAAAAGTATCTCGTATACTTGGTTTTGCACCACAGCAATTAATATCAGATAATCCTCATTATGCTAATCATCCTCCAAGTCTGGCACGTGGTTTACCCGAGAAAATGTTTGTTTATTGCGATATTTGTGAACCTCACATTACGGGTGATGCAAAAACACCGCTCTTACGTATTATACCTGTCGATACCCGAAACTACATTTTTGCATCTACACAAGTTACACAGTTTTCATCTCCAAATTACATTTCACTTCTTCATACCGAATTTCGCACGATAGAAATAGATATAAGAGATCATGTTGGACTGCCTATACCATTCGAGTTTGGCACTCTGACAGTGACACTTCTATTTAAAAAAATTGATTAAAGAAGAAGAAAAACCACATTAGATGCTCAAGTAATAATGAGTTATTACGTAGATTACTACACAACACAAGTATGTGGAGGTGGAATATCAAAAGTTTATGTCGGATCGTCCTATCAGAGAGGTCATGGAATCGTTAGTTTTCTAGGTGGTCTTTTTCGACGTGTGCTGCCGATACTAGCGAGAGGTGCGCGTACAGTTGGTAAGGAGGCACTTCGAACAGGCGTTAACGTTTTAAATGATGTCGATAGCAAAGTACCACTCAAACAGGCATTTAACGAGCGTTTCAAGGAGTCTGGTCAAAAATTGAAAAGAAAAGCTTTGGATAAAATTGATAATCTTATGAACGGGTCGGGTTATAAATTTGGTGTGAAAAATTTCAGACCTCAGTTACCCGGAGTTCGCGGTATAGAGAGTATCAAGCTGGTTAGAAAAGGGATTAAACGGAAAAAAGTTAGGAGGCTTGGTACAACGCATAAATCGAAGAAGAAGAAAAGGAAAGGAGTAAAAAATAGGAAATCTAAAAAGAGAATCAATAGTGGTAAAAAAGGAAAAACAAAAAAACACAGAAGAAACAAAAGCGTAAAACTAGTGTGGGAAAAAACGATCAATTTCGGACATTTTTAACAGTTAATAACTACATTGTTATATAATGTCCTTTTTACACTCACATTCTAGCGAGTGTTTGAAAACTGAACTAGATCTTTTCTCTCTTCCACCTACTCAAACATCTATTGAGAGCTCGCAATGGATCCATTACAAGCCTGTTTCATCGCTGACCGACGATTCGCCGATAGAGTTTGTCATTCCAGGCCACGGCGAGGAATACATAGATCTCGCCCATACAATGCTCAGTATACGCGTCAAACTGGAAGGACCAGCAGGAACTTCTGCAAATTCAGCCAGTCTGAAAAGTGTAACTGTGATGAACAATTCACTTCATTCGATGTTCAATCAGGTGGACGTATATTTCAATCAAAAACTCGTTTCTCCTCCAAAAAATGCATACGCGTACAGAGCTTACCTGGAAACATTGCTCAACTATGGACCAGCTGCAAAAAAGAGCCATCTGCTTCCGCTCTCTGGTGTGTAGATACTGCAGGAAAAATGGAAGATTTGTCCACCGAAGATACAGGCATCGATACCCGTCGAGATTATTTTGGTGCAGGCAAAACAATAGATCTAATCGGTCATCTGCATTGCGACATTTTCAATCAAAACAAATTTCTTCTCAACGGAGTCGAGATGCGTCTTCGACTTGTACGTACAAAAGATGCTTTTTGCCAAATGGATCCTGTCAAGACATGCAGTTTACACACTTTGGAAGCGTCCCTACTTGTTCGTCGTTCAAAAATAAGTACCGGAATTTTGCTAGGACACGCAAAAGCTCTAGCACAAGGAACAGCAAAATACCCGATAACAAGAGTCGAGGTCAAAGCGCTTACTTTACACGGCGGAATTCACGGTGAAACTCTTGATAATGTTATTCTCGGACAGTTGCCTAAAAGAATAATTATCGGTTTCGTAGAGAACAGAGCTTTCAACGGGAATAGATCGCTTAATCCATTTTACTTTCAAAATTACAAGATCAAATTCTTATCTCTTTACGTCGATGGAACACAAAATACTTTCGAAACCTCTGTAACCAGATTCTTCCCAAAAAAATCTTTACGTTGATGCTTATCACACTCTTTTCTCTGGCACTGGTATTCACTTTCTTAATGAGGGTAATGATATCGATAGAGGTGATTACTCGAAAGGTTTCTGTCTTTTTGCTTTTGATCTTACCCCTGATCTTTCTGCAAATTGCTATTCTCACTGGAATCTTGTAAAGCATGGAAGTCTACGAATAGAGATGCGTTTCGAAGAACCACTAGCAAACACTGTAAATTGTATCGTATACGCTGAATATGATAATGTTTTGGAAATTGACGCGTCTAGACAAGTTATTGTTGATTTTGGAGGATAATAAATCATTTTTGCCACCGTCTTCATTTCTCGAAATTTCGCACATCTGACATCCTAATGTACACCTGTGTTTACTTAGGACAGGTTTGGACAGGAAATGAGTCTATTCTACACATTTGACCTTATCTCACTGAAATTCAGCTGTGTAAACATTGGAAAAAGGGTGAGAAAAAATCTTTTTTGAAGCCCACAGACCATCTTTCATTTCGTCCAAAGTTGTCTTACAAGTCGGTTGTTTCCTTACGTGGTTTCTCGTTTGTGCGTGGCACGCTACTCTTTGTCACCGCTGTCTTCTTCTTCAAACCCATCACCAACAAAACTTCTTTTTATGTGAAAATATTATGGACTTCGTGATTGATATTCAAGGTTCTCGTGATCTTGAGAATAACTTTATTGCAAAAGAAGTGGCCGTCATTGCAGTAGATCATAACTATATTGGACATTGGATAGCTGCACCACCTTATCCCTTCTCGGATCTCTGTAGCGCTGCGAAAGAACAAAATAACTGGCTCACCTGTTATTTTCACGGCATCGAGTGGTTTGAGGGAGACACTCCTACGAAGTATCTACATTCAAATCTTCGCGATGTCGCAAAATCAGCTGGTCATATATATACCCGAGGCCGTGAAAAAGCTACACTTTTGCAAGATATCATGAGTCGACAGATTATCAACCTAGAAGAATTAACCTGTCCTACTTTTAAAAAACTAGAAATCAATAAACACTACTCTTTCATCACGGCGTGAAAAAGGAACATTTTTTACATGTGCTGTCAATAACGCAAACAAGCTGAAAATCTGGCTTCAAAGTCAAAAACGAGAAAAAATATCGCTTCGTGGCGTCACTAGTTGCAGTCAGAGTACACTGAAAACAAATGACTGCTCTAAAATTGACACTCTTGGGACGGCGGTGACATCGAGGACGGTCGCTGATAACATACAGATTTCTGTTGAAAAAATCAATCAGATCAAGGCTGAGGTTTCTAATCGTGTACCAGAACTGCCTCCACTTGGAAATCCTAGAAACAGAGATGGACAGTCTTCAGATACTTCAATCACTTCAAGTAATACCCGGACATACGACTGGTGTATTCCCCGCGGATCGGATACCGAAGGTGTGGATGAGACCGGCTGCTTTAATTTTCAACACGGATCCACACAATAAAAAAGGATCGCATTGGGTAGCTGTTCATATTGACCGAAATGGCCGAGGAACGTACTTTGACAGCTATGGCCTACCGCCTCTTATTCCTCAACATCTTTATCGTCTGCGAGGAAACTGTACCCTATTCCGATGGAACACAGCAGAGTTACAAAGTTCCTCTTCGGATGTGTGTGGCCAGTTTTGTATTATGTTCTTGTATCATATGTGCAGTGGTTTTTCTTTGCGCGATTTTACCAAACTTTTTAGCGAAAATATCGTAAAAAATGATCGCCTTGCATCGAATTTTTATAAAATGATTTAAAAAAAATATAAGATTAAGTCAAGTGTTTTGCACAAACCTGAAGACAGTTTTCAAGGTGGTGATTATAATAAGGGGTTTATTAATACACATCTTGAATCCTGTGTTCAATCTTGTTCTTCACAACTTGCTACTTTATATCTAGCATAGTGTACACACATTTAATACTGCGCGCTACGTGTTACTTTTAAGTGTTTATCAAAATGTATTTTTGCGATATGTGTTCTATTAATATCTATAATTCTTTAAGTATGTCTCTGTCTCTTTTCATGTTGCGTCACTTATACGGTTTTAATTTTAAGTTTGATTGAAAATTCTCGTTTGGAAGAGTAGAAAATTTATGATTTATTCAATGAAATGAAATGATGTCCCAGGCTACGATGTGTAATGAGTCATAATAATAATCATAATCATAATCATCATATTTGTTAATTTTAAGTGCATGTATCTTTTAATTTGAAGCTAATTTAAAATTTTTTAAGCTTATAAACCGGTTTTTTCTACTTGTAATTAGATGTAATTTTTTTAATTTGCTGAATAAATCTATTTTAATAGGTTTAAATGTAATCCTAATCTCTTTTTATTTATCATACCATTCCTTTAGAAAATAAGTTTTATTATTCATATTCAAACATTAAAAGAAACTCATTGATATTTAATTCTCAGTTAAAATCATTAAAAGAATAATCCTAGATTCGAATTACTAGACATGACGTCAGAGATCTAGCTTTTCCCAGGAATTTTTATCTCCAGGCATGGATGCAAACAAAAGCTAGACACACATGCACGTGCTCGCATCAGCGACGTAGTGGTGGGAGTTGCCGCTAGTCTAGACAGACGGCCGAGGAGTGGGGGTAGGCGGCCGTCGCCCCATAGTTGTACCTTACTACTACCGTTGAGTATCAAATTAAAAGACTTGATAGTTGCAGGCTTTTCAGTTTAAAGGATTTGTAATCGAAGAATTTTGAATGAAATGCCTTAAAAATAAATTCAAAACAATGAAAAATTAAAACAATTTCTCAAATTTAAGTCTTAACAATGAGCAGATTTTATAACCAGGCATTGAATATTGAAGTTTTTTTTTTGAAAAATGTTCCAAAAATTACGACATTTCAAACTCAGTTAAAAAAAAAACAATTTTTCTATTGAAAAATTGAATAATTTCTTTAATTTTTATTGATTACAATTTTAGAATAGAATTCTGAATTTTCATGGTAAGCGCTAAATTTCCAATTTTTCCCTATCATAAGTTTAAATTTTGCGATTAAAATTGAAATGGTTGAATTTCGAAAAGAATAATTAAAAATTTTTAATTGTTAATTTCTAAACGATTTAAATTTACTTAAAGTAATTTAAAAAGTTTAAATTTTGATTTTAGAAAAATTTGTCGAATCAATTTTTATGACAAATCAAATTTTTTTTTTAATTTGATAAAAATGTATATTTCTAGATTTTCCGAAGCTTTTACTTTGAAATATTCAATTTTTTCAGTTCAATTCAGTTTCCTTAGTGACGCCATTTCTTCATTCATTGCGGTGCGCTCTTCTCTGAGTGAATCTGCATAAGCATCCGATTCGCTCAAAGCTCGTTCCAAACTCTTCACTTCTTCCTTAACCTGCTCGTACTTCTCGGTTATGTTCTTCAATTTTTCTTCGCATTGATGCAAACTCTCTTTGAGTCGTTTAATTTCCCGGGCGGGGTCACTCCCAGATGTAGACGGCAGATTTTCATTCGAACTAAATCGTGAAGGCTGTGAGAATAAGGACTGAATGTAAAACATTGAAAGAAGACATATTAATAGGAAAGAGGTGACATGAGAATTCACTAATATTAATTGAAATTGACATTCCTCACAAAACTACACAAAATCTATTTATTTGCAACAATTATGTACTGAATGCATGTAAAATTGCAAATTAAACAATAGCAGGGATCACAGCGTTCGATTGTTCTTTATACTGAAAAATCTGTTTTCGTTTTGACATCTTTTGAAATATTCTCTTTGAAATACTTTTTTAAAATAAAAAAATATTATAAATTTTCTTCTCTCAAATTATTTGTAAAATTCTGTCAAAACTTGTAAATATATTTTAACATCATTCTAATTTTTGCTAAAATTGAAAAAAAACCTGTACATTCTTTTAAAAAGCATTAAACTCTTTTAAAATATTTTTAGATATTCTCTTGAAATTTTTTTCTTCAAAATAAAAAATCATTTTCAACTTTCCTAGGAATGTTCATAAAATCTTTTCAAATTTTCAATTATTTTTAAATCTTTTCAAAACTTTTAAATATCTCTTGAACTAACTCGATTGTTTCTAAATTAATAATTGTTGAATTGTTATTTATTCGTCAAAATTTATTTTTAAATATTCGTTATTATTCTTGTAAAATTAATTTCGCAAAGTGAAAAAACATTTCAAATTTTCCCACGAATCTGAAGAAATTTTTTTTATTATCTAAAAACCTTTCAAAATCCTTAAGCGCATGTAACACTTATCCGATTTCTACTTTTCCGCGTTTTTTTATCATACCAATTCCACACGAAATGAGATATCGAGATGAAAGTTTGGGTAAATAAAGAAAAGGGACTAAGGAACGTTTATGTACTAATAGATTTTTACAATTACAAAAAATTGTGTTGGAAATTTTGTTTGCACATGTGAAAACTTATTAGTACAGAAATTTTCGTATGGAATTGGTATAATCCACAAAAAAATTTCGGTAAAGTAGGAATCGGATAAGGGATTTCCAAGAATCTTATGAGATTTCATTGCCTATTTTGAGGGATTTAACAGAATTTTTATGAATTTCAAGTAATTTTAGAAGTCTTCAAAGGATATCGAATTTTTAAAACTTTTATATGGGTTCCAAAATTTTTCACGGGATATGAAAAAACTTAAAGATTCAAATGCTTTCAAAAGATTTCAAGAGATTTCAAGAGATATCTTGAGACCCCAAAATATTTTAAAAGAATTTAAGGACTGTCGAAGTATTTCAAGATATTACAAAAGATATCACAAGATTTCAAGTTATTTCCAAAGATTTCCATGGGTTCCACAGGATTTCGAGTGATTTCTAAACATTGAAAGGAATTTTAGATTATTTCTAGGAATTGCAAAATATTTTAAAAGATTTCAATGGGACTCTTAAGTATTTTAAGGGATTTCAAAAAAATGTATGGGATTTCACGGGATTTCAATTGATTATGATGGATTAAAAATTTTCTTTAAGTTTTTCAAGGGGTTGAATTTCTTTTAAAGTATTTTATGGGGTTTCAGACAAATTTATAGGATTTCATAAGCTTTTAAAAAATATCAAGCCATTGTAAGAAATTTTAAAAGTTTGAAAAGGTTTCAACAGATTTCAAAAGTGTCAAACCCTCATGTCAAAGGCACAAGTATTTTAGCATAAAAAAATATTTATAATTTTTTTGAAGGGTTTGTGGCCAGCGAACAGATTGTAGCCATTTTGTGATATATTGCCATATTTTAAGTATTATGGAACTTAGAAGTAAAGTACTTCATTAGTAAAAAATACGTATTTTTGAATAATTTAGTTATTTGCAGCAGTGCAATACTATTTAGAATTAAAAATATGGAAATATTCAATAATCGTGGAGTTTTTTGCCTAGTTAAATAAAATCTATTATAATAAACATTTTTTTAAGTTCTTTAGACCATTTTCAAGGTAAACTTATATAAAATCACAGTAAGTTATCACCATTGTTGTCAAAATTGTTGCTTTCATGCTGCAACATATTCAAGGTTGAAACAGAAATATTGTCAAAATTAAAATTTTTTTTTTCTGCTGAAAGAAATATTTTTGTAGAATATTACGAAATAGATAATCATGAGGTTTTTATCAGATTTATTTTAAACATATATTCATTTAGTCGATTAATTATTTAAATTTTAAGAAAACATTGCAACATGCACAACCCACAACTTGCACATCTTCTCATTTTTTGAGACAAGATGTTCATTTTTTAGAGAATTCTGATAGGTTTCAAACTATTTAAGAGAAAAAAATTAATTCTCATATAATGAACAATAATAAAAAGGTATAATTATTATAGTGCAGTATCAAATATTTTAAAAGCTTTGCAGCAACCAAGGGGAATTATTATGAATACCTAAGTTATACTTACTTTTTGCTTCGGTATGCCTTTTTCTTCGTCATCAGTGGCGCTGGCCACGTCAGTGCTGGATTCATGGGGTGTTAGCAGAAATTTCGATGCAGGGCGTCTTGCTCTTGTTGACTTGATGATTTCGTCGAGTTTTTCTTCACTTTCTCAAAATAAAATAAAACAAAAAATTCAACGTTTCTAATGTCACCCAAACCTCAAATGAACCGTTGAGAAAAATTTATTATATTAAGGCCATGTAAGCGTAACCTCAAAATTTTTTTCACATTTTTTTCAAAACCTACTTGCATTCACACGAAACGCGATATCGACTTGAAAATTTGGGAAACTAAATAAGAAACACTAAGAAACGTTCGTCTGGTCCTAAATTTTTATAATGATGAAAAAAGCAAACTAAAAAATTTTCAAAAAAAAACTTCTTTATAATTATAAAAATTTAGGACCAGACAAACGTTTCTTAGTGCTTCTCATTTGATTTCCCAAATTTTCAACTCGATATCGCGTTTCGTGTGAACGTAAGTGGGTTTTGAAAAAAATGTCAAAAAAATGTTGAGGTTATGCTCACATGGCCTTAAATTAAAAAGCTTTTCAACGTACCCGCTGATTTTAATATTACTCCCTCCTGTATCGGCCTTTCCGCCGTTATTCAGAGAGACGAGGATGTGGTATTTTTGCGTTGGCGAATGCTTCGCGGCATCACATTTTTTATTCTTGACGTATGAACTTTTGTTGAAACGTTCCGTGAGAGTAAAAGCACATACGCGAACATTTTGCAGTTATCACTAAAAAGTATCAAAATGCGAGAATGTTCCACAACGAAATACTATGACCATGCTCACTTTTCGGCTACTATAT
>CAKNYM010049288.1:96191-175782 GCA_932195095.1 Andricus curvator | reverse complement strand
AAAATAACGTTTCAAAAATAAAATATTTTCTGTAGAAAATACCAACACAAATTTTTCATCTGTAAAAATCAACAGTGTTAACATTCATCCTGTAAAAAATGCCAGATATCATATATGGTTTGTATGAAATAACTTCCTTTAATTCCTTCTGTATAAAAAACATCCTTATACTTTTTGTCAGAAAACACATTTTGTAATTTTTTCAAAAAACATTTTGTGTATGAATGATACTGATTCTATTCATGTATGGTATTTTCTTCTTACGAATCAGAAAAGTATTTCTTCATGCTTCTTTCAATATTTTTTCTTCGGCAAGACAAATTTTTCAAATTTTGCAAATGTTTTTCGTCACTTTCAGTGAGTTTTGGTTTCGTTTTTTCAACTTTCTTATGGCGATTCATCCATTTTTTCAAATTATTATATTTATCAAATAATTTTCCGTTGGGGTGCTTCTTTGATTATCTGTCGTATGGATTGTAATAAATCTCGTCCGATTCGTTTTGGAAAACATGACAAATTTCGAACGTCCAGAGTTCAAAGTCTTCTTTGGTTAATCTAAAAAAACAATATGTTTTGTATACTTCCAAATTCTTGCTAAGATTATTATTTTCAGATAAACGATTGTTAATGTTAATGATTTTTTGACTATTGAGAATGATTTCATGCTAGGACTATAAGCTAGAGTCTATGAGGTAATTGTACCAGTCCCTAAACAGGTACCAGTAGTTAAACATCCCATGAAAGCAAGAGAGATGGACAATGTATTTCAAATAGGTGTTCAATGATTGTGACCAAAAATAAACGGTTCAAAGATTTACCTCGGTAAAAATTAATTTTAGTTTCAAACTTACGAGGGAGATTTTTCCAACAGATTAAATTGACAAGTTTCGTTCGGTCATTTGGATTCAAATGTTTACACGTAAGCAAAACTTTCCCGAAGACGCTTCGATTTAATAACGTTGTCAAAAGCTGCAAGAAATTTGTATTTTACCAATTTTATAGAACTTCCCTAATTTATATTCATCAACTTTATTGAAATTCGCAAATATTTTGATACGCTATTTTAAATAATAATATTCATAAATTTCAAAAAAAAAGTATAATTCGCAAAACAAAAAATGTAAATAATGATTTGATAGGTATTGTAATATCGCAAATTTAAGTGTAAACTTGGCATGTATTTTGAATTTCGTCAAATTGATTTAAAACATACATTTCTTCTGGATATGTTGCTCTCATTTACAACTACAAATGGAATATGCGATGTGGATTCTTGTTGATATGGAGCTTGATCTTTTTGCCATCCAGTTGTAGGCTCGCCAATATATGACAGCTGGAATATAAAAATTATATTGCTTCGAAACATTTTTATTGGCGTAAAACCTTTTGAAAAATTTTCTCAATTTTTTCAATAAATGGGAACTTTTGACCTTGGAAAATTATATCTTCAAATTATTCAAACTAATCCGGAAATTCGTTAAAAATTATTAAAGAGAAAATTGCAAAAGAATAGAAAAATTGTTTACACAAAGTGACAGCTTAATTTTCAAACTATTTTCAAAACACTCACAAGAATCGCACTGTTCTTCCGATATAAGGCTCCACGTCTTGATACGAATAGATAACGATCCTCTAAGTTGGGTATCAGCTGAGATAATATCTCTTTGTTAAATTTGAAATGATCGCTGTAGGAGATATTTTTATATGAAAGGTCATAAAAAATCGAAATAATAATGATAATACATGATGAAGTTAAAAATAATACTAATAAAAAGTAGGATAATGAAAATAATATTAAGTCGTAACTTTTGCCAAAGGCAAAGGTTAAAAGGTCCAGAGGAAGAGTGTCGACTAATTACTGCTGAAGAAGTCAAGAAATTTATCGCTAGAACTAAGAACTTTTCAACGCCAGGGCCAGATAAAATCAACAACTTTTGGTGAAAGAAGTTTACTTCTACGCACCAACATCTAGCTCGTATATTTACTACTTTCTTAAACCGAGAACAACCCGTCCCGCAGTGGCTAGCGGAAGGACGCACGGTATTGATCCCTAAGACCGGAGATTTGTTCAGTCCAAAGAACTACAGGTCCATAGCTTGTTTAAACACCAGCTACAAGCTATTCACTGGCATCCTGAAAGAGAGGATAATAACATCTATCGAGCCGGTATGGAGTGCAATAGTTGAACAACGTGGATGCAAGAGAGGTCTGGCAGGTTGCAGGGAGAACCTTTTAATAGACAGGTGTATTACCCAGGACTGGATCAGGTATCGACGCAAGGTGTCCATGGCTTGGATTGACTACCGTGAGGCATTCGATAACACGAACCATGAGCTACTTGTTAAGCTCCTTGAGTGCCTGGAGGTGCATCCAAAAATAATGAGATGCATAAAAGAGCTTATCCTCTTGTGGCGGACAAGATTTGTCATAACATCTGACAAAAGACAAGTGTCTACAAGCTATATCACATATAGGATTGGGGTCTCTCAAGGAGACTCTCTAAGGCTGATACTTTTCTGCATCTCCCTCTTGCCTTTATCTATTGTGCTTCGGGGTAAAAGCTCCGGATACCTATGTGGCCCGCCGAACAAGAGAGAATATAAGGACAACCACCTTTTATACATGGACGACCTTAAAATATTTGCTTCCTCGAAAGAGGACCTTAACATCCTTGTGGAGGCGGTAAATAGGTACTCTAAAGCGATTGGCATGAGCTTCGGACTGGACAAATGTGCCTACATCTACCTACACCAAGGAAGACTAGAAACTACATCATCGCGTCACGAACAGAATGTTCAACTCATAGGCGGAAATACCATTCAACATCTTGGTATTGGAGAAACATATACATATCTTGGAATACCGCAAGCGGAAACCCAAGATGTGCATGTGTTAAGAACGGCCCTTGGCCCTCACTAACACCTTTGGTGCTCAAAAGTCGTGTACAGGAAGCAGAACATACGCTTCTGCTCAGAGAACATGCTAGCAAGCCCCTTCATTTAAAATTCTACGGCATTATACGTAGAGAAGAGCTCTCGATGGGTCTGTCCAACATGTTTCTCAAGTCTGCTGGATTAAAATCGGAGACTGAGGGATTTCTTTTTGCCTGTCAAGATGGCGTTATAGACACCTTAGTTTACCGCGAGCGCATAATGAATATACCTGTAGGCGATACCAACTGCCGAGCGTGCAAGCAAGAGCGAGAAACACTTGGACATGTTCTCAGTGGATGCTCAAAATGTGCACGCTACGATTACATAGAGAGACACAATGCGGCTCTAAAAGTGTTATATTACCATCTTATGCACTGCTATGGTGTTGATCTATTGCCAGTCTTGCCATACGCCCAGGAGGAACTTGATTCCATTGTGAAGAATGATCAGTGTAAGATCTACTGGAATTTCTCATTCTCCGCCACTCAACGCATCAGTGCTACGAAGCCTGATATTGTCCTCCAAGATCTGAAGAACAAAATCATTTACGCGATTGACTTCTCGGCACCAGCCGATGGTAATATCACGGCAAAGGAGGAAGAAAAACGGGCGAAATATCAAGCACTTCTTTTCGAGCTGAGCAGGCTGTACCAAGGCTACAAAGTCCATCTTGTAGTTCTCATAATCGGCTGTCTTGGAGGTATGAAAGCTTCATTTATTAGCCAACTCAATAAGATTCCGGCTTGCCAGCGTCAGGCTTATTCCATCGCGAACCGGATGCAAAAAGCTGTTCTTCTGGGATCACTTCATCTGGTCCGTCAACACTGTTCCTCATAACATTCTATGAAGATTGGTAGCTCTAAAAAAGTATCCAGAGGTGAAACCTTCATCTCCAACTGTCCCGTCTGCCGCGTAAGGTCATCCGCGGCTAGAGACCTGGATCCAAGGAACAGTGTTGCCCGATGTTATCTCGCGTAAATTTCCCGCTCTTGCTTACCTTCTAGCACAGAACGAGCAGAAGCGGATGACGTACACGTTCCAGTTGCGTCGGGATTGTTTGCTTCAAGGAAGTATGGTCGTAGCTTCCGGAGCCTACAACTTCTCACATAAAAAAATGAAACGGTACCCATCATGAACTTGGCTGTAACCCAGCACGTGTGTGTATATGTATGTATACGATTAAGTCATTTTCCTCTCAGAGTAGGCGTGACGCAACCCGTTTCGGGTAGTGTTTCTAGGTGGATAGTTTCTTGTAGTAAATAACTACAAGTGTGGGCTCACCACACTCACGACGGGCCAACAGCACGCAGTATTCTCAAATGGTCACCCATCCAAGTACTAACCGCGCCCAACGCTGCTTAACTTCAGTGATCTGACGAGAACTGTTTTTTTTAGCGTGGTATGGCCGTATGATGGGGTAAAAACAAGACTATGCCCAATATGTTAAGTTAGGCATACTGATCTTATCGGATCACTTTATTGCATTACAAAAATGCTTCCGTGACTGATGATATACAATACCGGAATAGGACCGTGCAAACTATTCCAAAAATCCAACTCTTAAAAAAGTGCCTTCGTCATATTGGGCTGTAAACATCTAAGCCTGAGAGAAAAATAAATATTAATGTAACAGTTCAATTTTTATCAATTCTACATTGTCTATCAGATTATACTTGATAATATGTACATCACAAATTTTTCATTTTTTTTCGAATTCCTGAATTCAAATAGTACATCGAAAACTTTGATTGAATTTGCCTCGCATTGGAAGTTTTCCTTGTTCTTCTCACATATGAGCACGTCAGAGCAAAAGGAAGACTCCGTTCTTCTTGCTCTTCAGGCATTCTGCGTAAGAGTTTCTTTTTCTAAAGGTCTTGTTTTTCCTCACGACTCTGAGGAGACTTTCTTTTGCTCTGACGTGCTCATATGTGATATTAAACAATTTCATTGTTTCGAAAACTTCACTGATACCTAGAATATATATCTGGAAAATCGAAAATTAGTTGTGAAAATAATAAAAAGCAACAATATTCATTCTTCTATACCTTTGAAAACTGTGACGTATTTTTGAAAATTGAATTTGGTCCAAATATTGGATATCAGAAATTCCGATTCTTCAAGATTTTGATCCCACTCTTCGGTACTATTGTCGTTGGGGCTACGCAAACTCATTGTGACCAAGAAAAATAATGTTTGTCTACAAAAATAAATCATACATATCACTTAGGAGAGATTGTAAAGTTCACAAAAAATTAAATATTATTTTTAAAAATTAATTTCTGAAAGTCAAACATTTCTGTCATTTTTACACAAATTTGGATAGAATTTGGAAATTTTTGCATGACATTAATGACCAAATTATCGAAAAGATACAAATTTTACTATTGAGCATTAATTTTTACTGGTTTTCAGAAATTTTAGATTCTCTTCAAAGCCGAGTTGAAATACGACTTGAGTTATAATACATTTTTTCTTTTCTACGAAATAATTAATGTTAAAATCAAGCACGATAGGCCAAAAGACGTTTCAGAAAGTATCGTTTATTAAAATATCTTAAATGAATAGGGTATATTCGTGTGTTACAGAATATGACCGATTATCGGAAGAGAAATTTGCGACATCAAATTGTATTAAAATTCTTGATGTACATGATACGGAATTGTTTCAATATGCGAAAACTGTTTGATGCTTATTTTTCAATATGAATTTCATTATTCAATCTTCCATTGATAGCAAGAAATAATTCGAAAAGATTTTTGAGGTTATGTTCTGAGCAAGTTTCTCCTAGTGATGCAAACACGAATTCACTTTGACTACAAGAAATTTAGGTCGCAATAAAACGATTCAGCAAAAATTATCCGAAAGAGCTCCCGCGCTCAACTTTCAAATTTAAATTTTTTGTAATGAAATACACAAACTTCTAGTAAGTAAGAAACATTAAACACACACTAATGATTTACTTAATTTTCAAATTTGTACTTTTCCTTTATCTTCGAAAATAATCACAAAATAAACGATGGAGATATATGAAAATTATGTAATATTTTGCCAAAAATATCTTGCAGTCCAAAAAAACTCGAAGGCCGAATAAAACTGGCAGACCGAAAAGTGCTTGGGGATGAAAAAAGCTCACAAAGATTGCAAAATAAATAAGGAATATTAACAGAATTGATACTAATATTGACAGGAATTTATACGTAAAAAGTAAGTTAACCTTTCAATTTCCATACGATTTGAAAAGTTCTTTTCTCGAAATTTAATTACGAAGAGACCGATCAAGGCCACTTTTCGGAATTACTTATTAACGATGTCTTCCAAAAACAGTTGAATTTCCAGAAAAGAGTTAAATTTATGGCAATAAAGATAAATTTTTAACAAACCAATCGCATTTTCGAACAAAAAACATGACAACAAAATTGTTGAATGTTCAACCCATGAAGATGAATTTTTAACCAAATGGTGGAATTTTTTAGCAAAAAAGATTTAAGTTTAACCAAATTGCAATTCACTTCATCAGGGCTGACCTGAAACTGAAGTTTCAGGTTATGTTGTTCTTATATATATTCTCTACGATGCCTGTGATTGGTTGGAGCGTTTCATGGTGGGTGCTGGTCGAACTTGATTGGCCAATCAAGTCTTCCTGTTTCGATATGATGCTCAGCGAGTGCTGCTTGCGTGAAATGTTTCAGCCAGAATTTGCTCTCATGTTCCTTCATACGTTGGCTCACAGCCCTGCTGGTTTCTCCAATATAGACTTTGCCACAAGAACAAGGAATTTTATACACTCAAAGATGACTGAGAGGTGCTTTTTTTTATCTTTAGGGTTGTTTAGAAGTTGTCCTATTTTCGCAGGTGGTTTAAATATAGTTTCAATCTTGTGTTTGTGGAGAACTGTTCCTATTTGTTCTGTCATACCTTGAATGTAGGGTAGGATGGTGGTCGTTTTTCTCTCTCTTTTTTTAGTAGGATGTGTTGACTTATTTTTTTGGGTGTATTTTCTTATTGCTTTATCAATTTGTTTGTTTGTAAGATCGTTTGGTATAAGGATTTGTTTAACATTTTTTAATTCCGTTTATAAGTTATCTTTATCTGTTATGGAGACAGCTCTGTATACAAGGAAGTTGATGACCGATTGCTTTTGAGATGGGTGGTGGTGGGAGGAGGCATGTAGGTATCTGTTTGTATGGGTAGGTTTTCTGTAAACTTCATGTCCTAATGTGTTATCAGATCGTTTGTAAACTAGTACGTCCAAGAAAGGCAATTTTCCGTTTTGTTCTATTTCCATGGTGAACTGAATATTAGGGTGTAATTGATTGATGAAATCGAAGAACATGTGTAGTTCATCTAGTCCATGTCTCCAGATGACAAAAGTGTCGTCAACGTAACGGCATCAAAATTCCGGGCAAGGCTTGAATTGGTTATGTTGGCTATTACAGGTGAGATTGGAGATCCAATTGCTGCTCCTGAGGTTTGTTCGTAGAATTGGTTATTGAAAGAGAAGTAGGTATTATTGAGACAGTTTTCTATTAGAGGTGTGAGATTGGAGGGGAAGTTTGCAAATGATTTAATGATATCGATTTTATCAGAGATTGGTACTTTCGTAAAGAGAGATACTACGTTGAAACTCACTAGGATGTCTTGGGGTTGAATGTGAATCTGTTGTATCTTTCTGATAAAGTCAAAAGAGTTTTGGATGTGTGTGGTCGAGTTTATTGTGAAAGGATTCAGTTCTTGGGCAAGAAAGCGTGCTAGGTTGTAAGTTGGTGAGTTTATTGCGCTGACGATCGGTCTGAGCCGAATGTTGTTTTTGTGGATTTTTTGGAGTCCGTAAAGTTTTGGAGAGATGGGATTTCTAGGTATTAATTTAGATTTTGTTTCGCTGTCAAGTTTTGACTCTTTTAGAAGGGTTTTTCTTTTGCTGAGTATTGTTTTTGTGGGGGCTTTTTTAAGTTTTTTATATGTATCGTCAGATAGAAGGTCCCCGATTTTGTTGTTATAGTCTTCTTTATTCATTATTACTGTTGTGTTGCCTTTGTCTGCGGGTAATATTATGATGTCTTTATTCTGATTGAGTTCATTAATTGCTGCTTTTTCGGGTGGAAGGGTGTATATTGTGTATTCCAAATTACTGATGATTTCTTCTTCCGGGATTTTGGAGGGAGCTACTGCAAAATTATGTCCTTTAGATAAGGCTGAAATCATTTCATTGCGGATAGGATGGTTAGAGATGTTTTTTACTGGGTTTGTTAATTGTGCGTGCCTTACTGGAAGTAATTTGTCAAATTTTAGTTTTTGTTTTTGAGTGGAAAAATCTTCAATCCGTTGGGATTGGTCAAATAATATGCGGTCCAATGTAGACCGGATGTTAAATCAGAGAGTGTTTGATAGGAAAAGGTGAAGTTTTAATAGTTTTCTGGAGGTAGTGTGCAAGACAGATTTGGTATGCTGTATTCTTTCTTTCAAGAAAAGCAAACTTGTTTTACGTAGAGTTGATTTGAATCTAGATGTTTCCAAATGGTTTTCCAATTGTAAGAATTTTTGGACGATGCTGTTGTCCCTACATCTTTTTAAGGAAGCTGAAGATGTTAGTAGCTTAGCTTGAAAAGACCTGAGCTTACTAAAAGTGTGAGTTCTAGTAAGAAAACTCTCCCCGTATAGTTCTTTAATCATAGATTAAATGCTTTCATCATGATTCATTATAATAAATTTAAAGGAATTTTTTCGGCTTTCAATCGTGTAAAAAACTACGAATCTTGCCGATGTTTCGTGAACATTGCAGTTTACTTCTTCAGGGCTGACCTGAAACTGAAGTTTCAGGTTTTTATAGGCAGGTTATAGGCACGTTATAGGCATGTTTTTATTAGCAAACTCATTGCCGATTTTTCACCGGCCCCCACAACTTCCACGCGGATGGAGCCGCGGTTCAGGCTAGTAATAACATAATTGTTAGGCAACCAGCACCTCCGATACACATCGTGTCTGCTAATCCTTGGGCTAAATTTACGTACAAGTACCTTGTTAATAGCATCCCAAGAATATTCGCAATCCTCAGAGCCGTCGAATGATTTTGTCGAGCCCCGTAGTAATCATCTGGCATAACTAACTTTATGTATATCACCCCAGTCTCAGATCAGGGCCGTCTTCTCAAACTCCTCTATCAAACGCTTCACACTTAGTCTTTCAACTCCGCGAAACAAGCTTAGCGTCCCCTCTACATTTTTTAATGTCACCACTACATTTTGTGTCGCTAGTCCGTCAACATGAAGCGGATAACTTCGACAACTTTGATTTTCTCTAATAGCTGCGTCATGTGTTCTTTGTGTTCTCTCAGGCTGCACCCTGCGCCCCGCCTCGTTTTGCCGTCTCAGCTCTTTATTCTCGTTATTTCGAACCAGTACTTTTTCCTCCATTTCACCATTGAATGCCACCAGTTCATCGTATAGGTTCTCGTCATTCTCGTTGTGTTTGTCGCCCTCGTCGTTTTCGCTGTCATTTTGCCATGCTGCCAATAGACGGTCTTTTATTTAACTCCGCCTTATTGCTCGTCCTTTTCAGGCCCAAACGTCGTAACCTGAATTTCATCACTTTGACCTTTAGGGGCAACTCGTCTTCGTCGTACTCCGAAGATGTAGCGTTTTGATTCGGGTATATAGTTTTTAGATTGATCCGGAATTCTCGTGTTATTTATTTAAATGACACGTTTGTTCCGCTATACTGCTCCGACCGAGGTTGCTGATCAATCTCTCTAGCGATCACCACAAGTAAAGAGCCTCACAAAATTGTTATTTGTCGTTCCCCACTTGCGCCCATTAGCATCCAAGCACTTTTGTTACAGGCGTCATTCGCTCTACTGACACTCTTTTTACAAACTATTTGTTTCCACACTTTTCTGCCCTGGTATACTAGTCTAGCTTCTTTCACGTCCATGCATTTTTTCATGCCAGCTCTCGTGTTTCTATGGCTTCTTATGTCTCTTCGGATTAATGTTTCATTCACAGACTCTAACCATTCTTTCGGCGGTGTACCTCCTCTGGGCATTCTGCCATTTACTTTACCTTTATACACTTGTTTGGTCAGTCGTTCATCTTTCATTCTTTCAACATGTCTGAACCATCTTAACTGATTTCTTTCCCATATGCCAACTAGCGTCTCTCTTGTGCCACATTCTTTGAGGACTATCTCGTTTCGGGCTCGTCTCGCCACCGTATAGTACAGTCTGTACAAATATAGAATTATGTATGGCCATTTTAGATTTTTTTGGTACGTTTTTATTTCTGAGAATGGACCCTGTTCTACCGATAACCTTCTTACCCTCATTTATGCGCCAATCTAACTCCCAATATATTTTTCCGTCGCTAGTAAAGCCTAGAAATAATTCTTCCTAGCTTCTCCGTCAAACCGCGCGACACACAGAGCAGACCCAAAAGGCTGGGAACTAAAATACCACACATACAAGTGATAAATATTTTTCTGAAAAATGTTATTAATTTTTTTATTTGAAAATTAATTAATATTAATATAAACTGAATACCAGATACATTAGAATTTCTTTAAAAAATATAGTGATCGTTCATTTAGTTCACTTTCTGTTTATTGTATTGTATTGTATTCTTCTCATGGGTATTGATGAAGAATAAGAAAAAGTTGTAGTCGATCATGAGAAGGGGAAAAAATATAACAAAATGTAGGGGTTGGCTCTCCTGCCAAAAAAAATGTTTAGAAAGTCTTATCATAAAAAAAATGTTATACATCATAAACGTTCATCCATATTTACCCCGGCTGACCGTATAATGAAAAACTCATTTCTGAAAAATTGAAATCAAATTACTTTCCTTGTTTGAGATTTGTTATTGATAGTTATGACTGAGTTATGAAAAGTGGGTGCTGCAATATGCATATTAAGTGTATGATAATAAAATTAATCGATAGTCAAGCTGTAGATAGTAGTAATTTTGTCTACTTCTGCTGATATTCAGATCATGGGATCATAGGGTTTGCATATGTCGTTTTTTTGTGTGGAGAAAATGATCCATAAACGAGTTTATTACAAAAATGTACTATTTTTAATATTTAGAGAACCCTAACAGTCAAGAACAATCTATCGATTTCAAAGAAGCTTTCCTGAATATATTTAATGAGGTGTACATATGCCGCTTTTTCTGGAGAAAGTCATCCATAAAAATATCATGGCGTTAAATTTAAATGTATCAAAAAATTTACTATTTTTACTATGCAGAAATACTGACAGCAAAAATCTTGTAATGGATTTTAATGAAACTTTGCACGAATATAGAAAATAAGGTTTATATATGCCGCTTTTTTTTAGAAAAAAGTGATCTATAAAGATATCATGGGGTCAAATTGCATTCGCCAAAAAATGGAGGGAAAAGTCAGGCTAAGCCGACAGTGAGGCGAAGCCGAAACTTGCTTTTTCAAAGAAAAATATAAACGGTGTGAACTTGGGTATTAAATAAATGTGGGCCCTAATGCCCTAACTTTGTTGACCGAGTTTCGTGGCATTCTGCATGATATAACACATTTTGCGACATAGAAAGTTTTTTCGGAGGTCAAAAGTTTTTTCCGGCACCGAGTACGTCATCGTGTCTACATGATACAGACAGATATACAGACATACATACCGACATACGTACAGACATACGTACGCATACACTGAGATAAATGTTGGGCCATTTTTGCTACGAATTCAAGTAGTTTTCACTATTTCACATAGTACCCTGGCGAAACATGGAGTTTTGTAGCATTTTTTAACGTTCCAATGAACCACTTTGAAATATGAGGTAAAGAGATCTCACACTGCCCTGAACAGAAATACATGCTGTGCAACATAGTAGTCTCAGACATTTTAAATATTGGGTCCTACATTTCATCATGGCTGCTATAGCATAATAGAAAATTATTTGTACTTGGTCACATGGTAAACTCAACCATTTTCAACTAGCAGGTATGACGACTAGGTAGCTGCTTGTCCTGCAAAGAGTAGCCTAATGCGCGATGTCACATAGTAGAATTTCCTGTTTCAACAACTCAGTATGCTACCGCTAGATACCTGCATAAACTATGGAGAAGAATATTTACTTGCAAACTCAACCGGATTAAACTAATAGATATGCACCTGCTAAGTACCTAAGGGCGCCATAATGAATAGCTTTTCGTACTGTGTCACATATTAATGCTTCAAATAAGAATTGTGATACTGTTGAATAGCTCTCAAAACTAAATGAAAACTACTATATTCTGCATGGTAATTTCAGTTTTGATACATATCTAAAAATATTAAAGTTTAAAGGGTTGATTTGACTTGTTGAATTAAGTAATATTCAGAAACCTTTTTTTATTATTATCTATCTTTATTTTCATTTGCTACTATTATTACTAGTTGCAAGTAAAAAACACACAAAAAATGCACAATACAGTGTATATTTACCTTCACTCATTTACATTTTAAACACATAAAGTAATAAATTAACTACATATGTACTTATGAATCTTTCTATTAAATCCATTCATTTTACCCCTATTTAAACGCATTGGTATGAAAAAATATTACGGTTCCGTAATGAGGTCGAAATAAAAACGATTAGAAGTATAAGTATGCATGAACGTGCAGGATAAAACTTTGCCAGATCTCTCATCCTGAAAACTTTTAGTTTTTCTTCTTCGATTTAGTATTTCATCTGGGTGGGTGTGATCATTGTTAGTAAACTATATAACGCCACTGCATCTTTATCAACTACATAGAGAAGTATGCGTAATAAGAATATACAAGAATAACTTGTTGAGGAGATTTAATTTTTCGCAGTGTAACAAAAAAATTGGATTCTGCTTACCTAGTGGTAGTTTTTCTACGTCACGCACAAGAACTTGATCATCCACTGATTTCATGTTTCTTGTGGTTTGCAGCAAATTCAAAATCCGATGGCAAATAGATATACAATTATCCTGGAATAAAGTGGTTTTTCCAGGATATTATTATTATTATTATTATTATCGATTAGCGATTCGAACTCGAAAGTTCATTGCCTCATCTACCCGAGACCGCCACACATCTCTGTCTTGTGCATCCTCCATCCAGTTTAAGTAATCATGTCCTAGTTCTTTTAGCTCATCCCTTACATTTTTCTCCCATCTGTTTCTCGGTCTGCCTAGGGGTCTCTTACCAGTCGGTTTCCCTCTTAAAACTTGTGCCACTGTTCTTTCATTGCCCATTCTTGCTACATGCCCCGCCCATCTTAATTTGCGCGCTTTCATTACTCTATTAATATTTGCTGACCCGTAGAGAGCGTGCAGCTCATCATTATGCAGTTTTCTCCATTGACCAGTCTCTTCGTCCCTCTTTGGACTATAGATTTTTCTAATTACTTTATTTTCAGAAACTCTAAACCTATTCTCATCTCCTTTCGTCAGCGCCCACGTTTCAAACCCGTACATGACGACCGGCATTATTATTGTTTTGTAAATTCTTACTTTGATGTTTCTAGATAGCAATCGCGATTTTAGTAGTGTGTTTGCTGCATAATAGCACCCATTGCCAGCGTGCAGCCGCGCGCTGATTTCCGTTTTAATATTATTTTTGCTAGTTATAATAGACCCGAGGTATTTAAACTCGTTAACCCTTTCGAATTTCATATTTCCGCCCATTAGGTCCCCGCCTACATTACTTTGTTCGGATCTGTCGACGGTTGTTCATGCGCTTACTGCGCGCATACGTAGTGTCAAAAATACCGCCGTCTTTTCAAAGAAAATGCGCCATTTCTCTGTATTCTCACGACACGCATGCGTACGGGATTGGGGGGGAGAGTGAGAGGCGGGGGGCTGGCGTCACGTCGGGCAGTTGCGTCCGAGCAGCCGGGGTGTACCCTTCTCGGTTCCGCGAACTCTGCGACTATCATTGTGCTAAAATCACCGCCTTTCAAGCCATTAGCTACTCAATATAGCTGTCCAGACGAAGCTCCTGTGCGACATCGTTGGGTGCGTTCACGCCTTCTTTTTTCAAGAGGTGTAGCCACCCTGAGGACCCACCAAGCTACAACTCTGCGAGCTGTACTTCGCCGTTCCAGAGCGAGGGCTGTTCCCGTACTCAAGACGTTGGGGCGCTGGGACGCGCGTACAGGTGGGCTCCTTCTGAAGTCCGGGCATAGCAGCGGTACGGCGTTTTGGTTTCCTTCAGGTAAGAGAGCTCTCTAGCGTATTTGAATGCATTCAAGTAGACATACATATAAGTTTGTTAACGGTTTCTCGTTCGATCTGTAAAGTTGAGCGACGCTTGACTCGGTTTGTCTCGGATGGGATCCATCGTACATATTTCTGATTTTATGTCAACGACTTTGCGACAGCGAAAGAACCGATTTCACAATTAATATAGTTACTTATTAAGAGAATATTGTCTTAGGATTAAGCTTCTTTCTTAAAAGGCTTTTCCCCCGCTTATGACCGGGGTTTTTTAAGCCGATTTTTTCTTACACAAGATTTCTTTCACAATGTGTCACTAGAGCTGGGTTGAATAAAACTAAATCTCAACTATACTAAAAGACGGTGTTATTCTTCCACCACCTGGTCCGAATTCAGCCACCACCTCGTTCATACTATTTCTCAGTATACTTATTATTTATTTTCATACAACAAACAACGGTCATATATTTTGTCTTCGATTCGCTAACTTCCAAACCAATATCCTTGGCTTTTGTGATTAAGATTTTTGCATTTTTAGCTACGGTTTCTTTATCATCCCCTAGTAAGTCGAGATCATCCGCATACCCAAGAATTTGTATTCTCCCATTGAAGGTAGCACCGGTCGGTTTCACTTGTACTTGTCTGACCACGTATTCTAAAATTAAGTTGAAAAGGACGCACGAAAGTGCATCGCCCTGTTTCAGGCCATCTCGGATCGAAAACTCTTCAGATAAACTTGCGTTTGCACGTATTCTACCCCTACTGCCGCTTAAGCAAATTTCGATAAGTCTAACTAATTTTCTTGGTACAGCCAAGAACTCTAGGATCCAGTACATTCGTGCGCGTATAATAGAGTCGTAAGCTTTTTTGAAATCGACAAATAGCTGATGCACTACTTCATTAAATTCCCATCTCTTTTCTAACAGTTGTCTAATTGTTAACATATGATCGCTTGTAGATCGGTTTCGGCGGAATCGACACTGGTAATCTCCAATGATTTCCTCGGCAAAAGGAGTTAGTCTACTTAGGATTACATTGGACAGGATCTTATAACACGAATGCACAAGTGAAATTCCCCGATAATTGTTACAGTTTGTTTTATCGCCTTTTTTAAAGATAGGAATAATAATAGAGGTATTCCATTCCTCCGGCATGCGTTCTGTTTTCCAAACTGCGCGTATTAATTTACAAATTTGCCTTGTGAGGCAAGGGCCTCCATTTTTTATCAGTTCTGACGGTAGGTCGCCGATGCCCGCGGCTTTGTTATTTTTTAACTTCTTTATGGCCATTTATATTTCTATATCAGTAGGATCATCAATTAATAGATCGGCAGTGTGGATTTCACCGAGATTACCTTCAACGGGGGCTTCGCGTACATTTAATAACTTACCGAAATAGCTTTTCCATAAATTCAGTCTCTCTATCGCATCGGCTACTAGATTGCCATTTTCGTCCCTCATTACTTCCGTTCTACTTTGAAAGCCTTTCCTTATAAAATTGATTCCCCTGTACATCTCACGCGGGTTATTTTGTTTATTATTCGTTTCTATTGCTAGTATTTTATTCTTTTCCCACTCCCTTTTCTTGGATCTATAAAGCCTATTTGTACTTTGACTAATCTCGAGATACTTCTTATGTGTTTGATCGCACTTATTTTGTAAACTAATTAGTTTGGCCTTCCGACGTTTTTCAAACCAAAGTTTGCACTTTTCGTCAAGCTATGGTTTGCTTTTGGTTACTTTCTTTAAACCTATAATAAGTTTTGCGGCTGTCTTTATCGCCTTTTTCATATTGCTCCACAGGGTTTCCGGGTCCTCCACGTAATTATCGTTATCGTCTCTCTGTCCTTGGAGAACGTCGAAACTATTAGAAATCTCAACTTGATAATTTAATATTTCTGTTGGTGTTTTAAACTTATCTATATTGAAACGAACTGTTGACTCTGTGCGGCTTGTTTTCTTACTTAACGCTAGCCTAGATCTTAGTTTTGCTATCACGAGAAAGTGGTGTGAATTTAAATCCGCTCCCCTGTACGATCTTATATCGAGAATGTTTGTATGACGTCTTCTGTCAATTAGAACGTGATCAATCTGATTGTGAGTGTTACCATCTGGTGATGTCCAGGTTTCCTTATGTATATTTTTATGCTTGAAAAATGTGCTTTTCACAACGAGGTTCTTTGAAGCTGCAAAGTTTATTACTCTAGTCCCATTATCATTACTGACGTCATGCAAACTTTCCGACCCTATTGTAGGCCTATACATCGGTTCTTTTCCAATTTTCGCTTTGAAATCTCCCAATACAATTTTTGCGTCATACGTTGAGAACTTGTCAAAAACCTGTTCGATTGTTTCGTAAAGAAGATCCTTAGTGTCTTCGTCTTTGTCCTCGCAAAATCCAATTTCAACTATTTATAGACCCTTATGCCCAAAAATTGTCCTTCACCCCCGAACATTGTACAATAAATCCCTCTCAAAAATTGTTTGTTGTTCCTATTCTATACGAAAGAGTGAATCTGCTAATGAATTTGTAATAACATAAGTAGTGAGTCCTATAGCTCTAAATTTTATCTCATTTTGGCACTTCAATACTTAGAGTTGAAGATATTAAGGAAGTCTGGACAGAGCATGTTTGTAAGCATTCTATACCTGACCATAATTACCATAGTAACCATCTTACCTGATCCTCTATTGCACTGAGTCTTCGGATGAAAATTAGATATATATATATATATATATATATATCATCTTATTATATTATAATAGCGTACTTACCTTGAGATTAAAAAGATCTCCTTTCTAAATTTGCCGTTACATAATATTCAACTTTTCACATTGACACTCGATAGAAAAACTGCATCGAATACCACAAAAACTAATCAAATTATGACATAAATTATTACTCATGTCTTGGCGACCAACAAATGTTTGTTCACGCTTGGCGTCCTCCTTGGTTATGAAGAATCAAACAAATGTTAATGTAAAGAGATGGCACTAGGGCCGCCTTTTATGATGTGAAAAGAAGTATGTGCTTCCTATGTAAAATAACCTACTATGCACGCTTGAACAAATAACTAAGCGGCACATGGTACTTTTGATCTACTGCGAGATGGAAGTTTCACCATGTGGAACAGTAAGATTTCTCATTATACCTTAGCGATTAATGCTCTTACCTCGATTCATTCTGTACCATGCTTGTTAGAACAGATTATTATGCATGTATCACGAATCACTGTAGTATGAAAGTCAGTTATTATCATGCAATGTTATAGTATTCCTTGTCTGCATCATAAATTATATTATATAAACTATTAACTTCTTCGTTTTCAAATCTTATTTTATGCTACTGAACATAAAATATATTGCTTGGCACTTTCGAATGAAGAAGACTTTTCAGCATAAATGAAAATACTTACTCACGTCTCAAGATACCATACAATTCATAGCGTCTACAGCTTGAAAGTGTTGTGAATTTTATCATTTTAAGAAATAATTATATTTACTATGCCGAAATAGTACTAAGTCCTGTGGAATATCACTTCTTATCACAATTTTATGTCGTTTCTACTATTCATCTAGTTAGCTTATGATTTAACTATGTGGCCTAGTCCTTTTACTTAAGATTTCAAAAACCATTACTCTCCGTGAGACAGACGGACACATTTGTGAAAATCGTTTTTTCTGACTCAGTCTGATTTCTGCCAAGTTCAATTTTATATAAACTAATACCTTCCTATTATAGGATGATAATGTGAAAAAATTTGGTTTGACAAAGTATTAGGTATTGTTGGATCGAGAATTTAGTTGGTTACCATAATAAAAATTAAAAAATATATCCTTTTCTTTCTCCAAACATTATAGTCAAGTGTCAAATTAGCCCCACGATTTTTCGCTGGACAGAACTTCTATCACTTCACTTTTTTCTAATAATTGATAAACGAAGCATCGTAGTTCAAAATTATCAGTAACATTTTGAAGCCAACTAAATTCTCAAGCCAACTATACCTAATACGTTGTCCAACAAGATTTAAAAAAAAAATAAAAAAAAGACTTTAAAGAAAAGTGTCGGCTTAGCCCCACTCTGCCCTACAATTTTGAACTTGCAGACGCACTTTCAGCCAAAACCAGTTGATTAATTTTAATAAAAGTTTGAAAAAATATAGTAAATAAGGTGGGCATATGTCGCTTTTTTCAGGAGTAAGTGATCCATAAAAATATCATAGAGTTAAATTCAAGTTCATCAAAAAATTTACATTTACTATTTTTAACATGCAGAAGCAGCAACAGCCAAAACCAATTGATCGATTCCGATCAAAGTCAGCACAAATATATTAGATAAGTTGTACATATGACGCCTTTTTCAGGAAAAAGTAATCTACAAAAACAATACAGAGCTAGGTTTGCATTTATATAAACAATTACAAATTGTCGAATGTGCATTACACAAGTACGTATCATGGACTAAATTATACTGATTTTAACTCTATTTTTTTAAGAAAGTGTCGACAATAATTATTTTTATTTTTTGCTTGAATTCAACTGCTTTTTGTATTAATTTAAACCTTTCTTAGTTGAGAATCAGTCTTTTTTGGTTACAAGAAGAACTAGCTCGCTAAAAATCAATTTTTTTTTGTTTAAGATTTGTAACTTTAGTCAAAAATTAATGTCTAGTTGAAAACTTAAATTTTAGTCGAATTAAAAAGTTTCATAAGAATAATTTTTAAATGTATTTTATATCTAGTAAAAATTCTGAAGAAATTTCTAAATCGATCAGAAAAATACTGTTTTCGATGTTTAAAAAATTTTCAAAATGTCGAGAAGTATATACATTTTTCAATTTTGATCAACACTAAAAATGCTATGAGGATACTTTGCAAGTCCTTTTCCCACGAACCAGAATCTTTGACAAAAATTTATATAATTCTTTAAACAATTTTTTTCAAATTGTAAAAATGCTCTAAATTGTTTAATTTTGGTCGGAAATATCTGGTTAACGAACTTGACTCTCATTTTGGTATCCTCAAAAAGTGTATCAAAGGCTGACTCGATGGAAGAAATCTTTCAAAAGTTAGTGTGGCTAGAACATGCAGGTAACCACATGGACATACAGGCAGACTACACAATTTCATGATTTTTGGACTCTATGAGTGCCGAAACGTAAAGATCCGTTAAAAACTAGAGATAAAAAATTTGGACGACTAGATTACACTCTTATGAATGAGAATGTACAAGTAAGTATACCATTAAGCCATTTCCCTTTCAGGGTAGGCGTGACACTAACCGATTCTTGTAGTGTTTCTAGGTGGATAGTTTCTTGTAGTAAATAACTACTACAAGTGTGGGCTCACCACACCCACGATGTGCCAACAGCACGCAGTATTCTCGAATGGTCACCCATCAAAGTACTAACCGCGCCCAACGCTGCTTAACTTCAGTGATCTGATGAGAACTGGTTTTTTCAGCGTGGTATGGCCGTTTTAAACAAAAAAATTAATGTAAATACCAATTTTAAACTAGAAAAGATTAATTGTCATTTAAAATATCAATTTTCAAGAAAAAGTATAATAATTACATTTTTAGTTTACAAAATTACCTAACTAAAGGGATGAATTTTCAAAATTCATCTTGAAAAAATGAATTTTTAACAAAGGAGTTCAACATTCAGCTGAAAAGATGATTTTTTAAGCAAGAAGATTTATTTTATAAAAATGGAATAGTTAAATTTTATATCAAAGAGATGAATCTTTAACTAAAATAGTATATTACGACCCAAGGCCAGAAAGTTGGATTTCCGGGCGTGTGTGATATGAAGGCCATGGCGACGCCGAGGCATCATACACGCACGCCAGGGCATCCAATATTTCTGGCCGTGTGTCGTATACTATTTTTCTTCACCCCCAGCCGAAAGTACGTTTAATAATTAATGTTAATTAATAAAATGCGTTGTCGGCTGCTAGCTCGGATGCTTTTTCGTTTGTGGCCTGCATCAGCACGCGCGCCACCTCGCATAGCGCCGCAGCTTCTCTCGGGTCAGCTGAGCGGATGCATGGGATTCGGTCGCCTGTCCGAATTTTGCAAAGCCGAGGCGGAACCGAGGTTTTGCTGGTCGGGGCGAGTATCAAAAACACATATTTTTTATTTTTTCTCAATACTTCTTTCTCGTTCGATTTTTGAGGTCTTGTGCCGTATTTTCATGCACAAAAATCGCAACGACGCTAGTCGATCAGTTTTGAAGTTGAACACACCGACGGTTTCTTTTTTCCATTCACCTGTCAAGATAAATATTTTTCAGGGGCTAAGTACACAATAACACAATACTGAGCGGTGCTACGTCAGGTTGCTACGTCAGCGAGCCACAAAAATCTCGCAGCCAATTACAGATCGTGTTAACTCTAGCAGGCCGCAAACGCCACTGTTCCCGTACAGGAATGCGGCAGGGAAGACGTACTTTCGGCTAGGGGATGAAGAAAAAATCATTTTTTAACAAAGTAGTTCAACTATCAACCGAGTAGTTAAATTTTTGACTAAAAAAATGACTTTTTGAAAAGATAATTGAATTTTCAACAAAATAGTAGCATTTTTAACCAAACGAGAAATATATAGTAGAAATATTATAGTAGAATTTCCAACTAAAAGTAGTTGAATTTTTTCAATGTGTTCTATGAATTAATTTCAAATTCCTCATCAGGAAACATGCTAAATGTTATCGAAGTTCGTGAAGTTATTTCCACTGCCCCCCTCCCCCCCTCCACACAATCTCTGACCAGGCTACCAGACGCGTCCCCGGTTTGTGGATAGGTGGGCCTTGTACCGAGGGTTTCTGCTGAATACGGTTACACAAATCAATAAGAAGTTGCAGACAATGGTCCAGGTATAATACCCAAGAAAAATTTTCCAAGTGAAAGCATTAATAACCGTGCCGAAGGCTGAATGGCAGCAGGGTGTGGTGTTCTAAGCGGTGTTTGTAGGACATCAAACTTGACGTAAGTGAAAAGACGGAGGTGAGAAAAAAATTACCGTTGTGGAGGAGAACATGAAGGAAAACGTCAAGCTCATTAGGGATCTACGCGGCGTTCTGAAGAAGATGCAGAATTTCTGCGATAACAAGAAAAATATGTTCATACCGATCAGGGATGGACTGCAGGAAGCGCAGGATTTGGTAGATAAAATGGGCAAACCCATTATCTTTGCCAAATGGCACTTCGAGTTTGTGCCATAAGGTGTCGGATGGGCTGCCGGAAAAAAGGTTAAGGAATACAAAAAGTAGGCCAATGCGAAGCCAAAGCTTGACTCCCGTTGAGTCAAGCTCTTTCAAACCAAATACGAAGAAGCCGAGGACCCGCACGGCGGTCGCGGCGGCGACCTAAACACTAAAAAAGGAGGACGGAGGAGCGAATCCCGCAACCAAGATCAGAAGAAGCAGAAGAAGGAGACGCAGCGATGATCTCGACCCGAGGCTTTTCTCATCAAACCGGCCGATGTTTCACGCCATGCGAAGTCCTTAAGGACCTCAAGCAAAATACCAAAAGCAAAAGGTCAGGAAAACCGGTAGCCTGCGCGAGCTCGGCCCCCGCACAGATGTCGAGGTATTGGACGTCGACACTACTAACGAGGCGGAGGAAGTGGAGGCCGCCTTGAGAAGACACTTCGCTAAATCCATGAGCGGCGAAATAAAGATGATTGTGACGAATAAAGTCTTCAGATGGAATCCAAAGGCCTTTGTTGAGCTGAGAGCAGAACTGGCGACAAAGCTGATATGCACGGGACACCAGAAGGCGGCAGCGAGCTGCAAGGGTCCAGATAGGACCAGGGCCTGCTGGAAGTGCGGCAAAGAGGGCCATAGAGCTGCGATATGCGGAAGCACGCCGCAGTGCTACCTCTGCGCCGCAAAAGAAGAGTAGCTCCGAACAGATCACCTGCAGGGGACGTCGCGGTGCTCGGCGTTCAGAGAGGCAGCCTCGGTGAAGAAGCCTCAAGGACAAATTAGTAACTCAGTACAACCAATGCAGATGCCGAAGGCCAACGAGCCCTATGTGCGGATATACTGCACTACACGGTGCTCCTCAAGGTGGAAAAAGTGTCACAAGAATGGATTCAAAATCGGCTAACGTGGAAAGTTTCTATATCATTTGTAGATCAAAAATCAGTTGAATTTTAAATCCTAGCTGATCCCTTTCGTAAGTTACGCCTATTTAAATTTTCGGTTGGGAATGCAACGATGATTCAGAGATAGCGGTACTGAAGTTCTGCAAGTACGGAGAGGGAGGTCCAGGTGTCTGAGGGCTCGTGCACTTTGGGGTACAGAGGGCACAATTTTGTCTCGGGCAGTCAGTTGCAATTCGACCTTTGACGCGTATTGCTCATACAGATAGCTTCTCACACTTAAATTCAGTTTTCTTAAGTTCAATACAAGTTTCACTATTTCGGTTCTAAATATTTGTACGGTTTATTTAAATATATGCGATTTATGTGAATTCTTGCGTTATCAATTAATTGTAGACTATAGTTGTTTTATCCCAATCCTATGTCCCGGCGCGACGATGACATAAAGTTACATCTTCCAACAGGTTATGAGGCCCAGTTTCCGGGACACAGTGAATAAAGTTTGAATAAAACAATAACTATAAATTCGGATTTGAAAAGTGACTAAATAACAGTGTCGGTGTAGACAAAATGAAGTGAGTGTAAAGTGCTGTGAGCAGTGAAGCATACAGTGAAGCGTCTAAAGAGTTAACATGGCGGAGTCCCATGGTACACTCCGCGGAATTGAGAAGCTCATAACGACAACTCCCAAATATCGAGTTGTAAGGTCGAATTGATGCTCACCTCTGAAGACCTATGGGAAGTCATCAGTAAAGATCGTCCAGCAGAAACAGCTTCGAAAGCTGCGAAAAGCACTTGGAAGAAAAAGGACGCCAAAGCTAAAGCCAAAATCGGACTGCTCGTGGACAATGATCAGCTCACCCACGTAAAGAATAGTAAGTCTACAAGGCAACTTTGGAGTACGCTCAAAGATTATCATCAAAAGGCTACTGCTCACGGTAAGATGTTCTATTTGAAAAGTCCTTATAATAAACAGTTACCTGAGGGGGTAGATATGGAAAAGCATATTAATACAATGGTCGATACGGTTGACAAATTAGCAGCCATTGGAAACAATTGGATGAGGACATATTTATTTCCGGGGGTTTTTAATATCTTACCGAATTCTTATGCTACTCTTGTCACGACCATGGAATCTAAACCGGAAGATCTCAATATAACGTTCGTTAAAGGTAAACTTTTAGAGGAATACAGAAAACGAAAACTAAAGGACGCGGAAAATTCCTCGAGCGACGCGGCTATGAAAATTACGGTTAGTGAAGATAACAGAGATACAAAAATGAGATGTTTCTTCTGTAAAAAGCCTGATCATTTAAAGAAGGCTTGCTTTAAATATAAAAAATGGCTAGAAAAACGAGAAAACTCGGATAAGGTTACAAAATCAGAAAATTCGGCCAGTATTTGTTTCTTAGCAAAAGAAGGGAGTGGTAGATCGAACTCATAGTTCATAGAATTAGGCGCGTCGAGCCATATGACTCACAGCATGGCATTCTTCTCGAATTTTACCCCAGGTAATATGAAGGTTCGACTAGCCAAGGACATCATTATGAGTGTCCTCGGTACAGGGTCGGGTATAATAAAAGGCTTCGACGACAAAGGAACTTGGTTCAATGTGGAATTAAGAAATGTCCTGTACGTTCCGTCCCTGGATGAAAATTTAATTTCAGTAAACAAAATGACGGATGGCGGGTTTAACATAAATTTCAGCGAAACATAATGTGAAGTTCAACATAAAGGCAAAATTCTGTTAAGCGGTACACGACACGGCGAGCTTTACAAATTAATGAATCAAGAAACAGAAAATTTAGCGGCATGCATTAAAGAAAAACATAAAGAAAATTGCCAGCATGTAGGGCATCGTATATTTGGGCATAGGGATCCACAAGCAATCACGGGCTTAGAGAATAAATTTGTAGCTACGGGAATAAAAGTTGAGGATTGCGTAATTAGGGAACCAATGCGGTTGCTGCATAAAGGGTAAAATCACTCGAAAGCCATTTCCGAAAGAGTCCAGCAGTAGGACGGAATCAATTTTTGATTTAATTCACACGGACGTATGTGGTCCCATGGAGACACACACACCATCAAGGAATAGATATATTCTAACCTTGATAGACGATTACAGCCGGTTTTCAACTATTCGTTTAATGAAGAATAAAAGTGAAGCAACACCCTTAATTAAAGAATTTATCGAGTACGCGAAAACCTAATTCGGAAAGAAACCTAAAGTAATACGCTCGGATCAAGGAAGGGAGTATGTCAATAATGAATTAAAGGCATATTTAAGAGGTGAAGGGATTCGTATCCAATATACTGTTGCTTAAGCACCAGAACAAAACGGGGTTGCAGAAAGGAAGAACAGGACCCTGATTGAAATGGCGCGATGCATGCTTATGAATGCGGGTATGGAGAAAAAATATTGGGGAGAAGCTGTAAATACTGTAGAATATAGTTTGTATTAGTAAGATACCTGTAGAGGTCCTTCGTGAGGAAGGAACCATAGCGAAAGAGCCTTTGGCAGGCAGTGCAAAGGCGAACGCCAAACATGACTGTTCTATTTATCTTTACCTGACATTATAATATACGAGTTCCGGTATTTTGATGTTAATTCTCTGTCTTTAATCATTTCAAGCCCTTTTAATTGCTCACCAAACTGTTAAAGTTTTCAGAAGTGGGATTCGACTCAAATTGACTGACGCGTTAGAAAATTCTCTCGAAGCCTAATAGCGGAAAATCGTTGACTCGAACATTCTCGACGCGACGCGAGACTTTTCAGTACGTAAAACGCACTGTTGAATAATGAGTGTTTATGGTGTTTAGTGGGTTAGGCTTATTGAATATACAGCACTCAGTGTTTGGTGAATGTTCTTAGTCCCGATATTGTGAGAAGTTTGTGCACTTATCGGATTTGAACCAGTGTGTGATTGACAAGATGGCGCCGAATCCCAACATCCTCACATTGACTGCTTTGAAGGAAATATTACGCTCGTTAAATTCAAGTACTACGGGGAGTAAGGCTGAAGTGGTGGCTAGAGTCCTTGAAGCAGACCCAGAAGGAAATTGGGAGCAGCTACAAAACTATGACAGGTCTATTGATGGTCTTCAATCTTTGCAAGACGATCCGGAAGTGGCAAGGAGAGACAACGAAGCGTTGTTTGAGCAGTTAGAAGAGGCTAAGCGCGAAATTGAGATCGTAAGAGCTGCTTCTCAACAAACAGCAGCCTCATTGCAGAACGCGGAGGCCTTGAGAAAAATGAGAACTGAACGCGAAGCATTGATGCGGCAGCTGGAAGAAACCAGGAGGCAGCTATTTCAGGAACAGGAGAGCGCCGAATGAGTGGAAAATGCGGAAAATGATCCCAATGACGCTATATTGGAACAAGAGAGAATGGCTCTCGAAACTGAAGAGAGACGAGTAGCTGAGTTAAGGCGCGAACTGGAGGATCGAAGAAGGGGAAACGCTGGACGTGAATTGTCAGTCAGCAGTGCTGAATTGAGGCGTGAGTCATCAATGACCAGTGTCGGATCGAGGAAAACTAACATCACAGCAATTTCCGAATTACTCAGCTATTTCGATGGATCTGGTGGAAACTTTGACAGCTGGCAGCGGCAAGTCAAGTTGTTGAAAACTACCTATGGTCTGGAGGATGACTTTACCAGAGTCCTAATTTGCTCAAGGTTGAAAGGCAAAGCCATCGCCTGGTTCCACTCTAAACCAGAGCATATTGAAATGCGAACTGATGATTTTGAAAAAGATGTTTAACCGACGTCCAAACAAAGTTCAGTTAAGGAAATTGTTCGAGGAGAGAACGTGGAAGCGAGGTGAAGGATTCAGCGAGTATATTCATGACAAAACTATTTTGGCTAATCGAGTGCCAACTGATGAATCTGAAAGAATCGATTATTTTATTGATGGGATTCCGGAAATGACTCTGCGTAAACAGGCACGCATCCCGAACTTCAAGACGGTGGAGGATCTACTGGCAGCTTTCGAGAAGGTCTCACGGGGTCCTAATTCCAAGCACCTTCTAAGAGAAGGATATGAGAAGCCTTCCCAAGGAACATCGAAGGATGGAAAAAGTGCTAGTGAAAAAAGTGATAGTGGTTTTAAGGGCAAAAATAAAGTTCGATGTTTTAATTGTAGTGGATGGGGGCACTTTTCCTCTGAGTGTAAAGAGGAAAGAAGAGAGAAGGGAGTGTCTTTTAAGTGTTATTCTACTGAGCACAGCATTAGCGACTGTCCTTAGCTTGGGCAGGGCTTATGGCAGGGCTTATCGAAGGGAAAACAATCTTCAGAGGTAGCCAATGTCGAACCACAAGAAGAAGACTCCGAGTTTCTCAAATTAGTGAGATACGGATTGAATTTGGATGGTGAGCTTTTGAGCATGGAGTACATCTCGCGATTGTATAGCGGAAGTCAAATTCGATTTATTAAACAAAAATGGGTGAGCCCTGATTGTATTAAAATAATTGATTCTGATTCTTTAGATTTCTCTGGAATTAATTATTCTAAAATAAAAATAATAGGATGTTTGAACGCGAGGGCCACGCTTGGCAATAAAAGTAGAGACATCTGTTTATTGGTTGTGGATAATAACACAATGAAACTGCCGGTTGTATTGGGTCGCGATGTTTTTCGAAAGTTTGGTCTCAAGTTGATAGACTGTGAGGAAAGTTACGAAGAAGTAACTCGTGAAATTTTGAATGTTGAAGTTGATGCAATTAGTTATGAGAGATCCGATTGTTTAAAAGTTAATCCGGAAATTTCATTGTGTGATCAACAAAAATTTAAGATATTATTCTTGAAGGAGTACGTTCAACCTGAACGACCAGAGAAGCGAAAAGTCGAAGCTGAATTAAAAATGGAATTAAATGATGAAAAGTCATTCCAATTTGGTCCTAGAAGACTATCTTATTCAGAAAAAAGTGAATTAAGAAAAATATTCGATAAACTTCTTGATGATAAAAATATTGGAGTCAGTAATTCCGAATATGCTTCTCCTGTCGTTTTGGTTGGAAAGAAGAATGGCGAAACAGGAACGTGTGTTGACTATCGCACATTAAATAAGTCAATAGTCAGGGACAACTACCCGTTGCCCTTAATTGAGGATCAAATCGACGTTCTTGGAAATAAAAAGTTTTTTAGCCGTATATATCTGAAAGATGGGTTTCACCATATTTATGTTGCGGAACAATCTCGGAAATACACGTCATTTGTAACCGCATTTGGGCAGTTTGAATATAATGTCGCTCCTGCCGGATTGAAAACTGCCCCAACACGATTTCAAAAATTTGAGAATGATGTGTTTAGAGATCTAATTGATTCTGGCGATGTCGTCGCTTACATGGACGACATATCGGTCGCTACCATGACTATCGAGCATCATCTTGAAATATTGGAAAAAGTTTTTGGGTGCATGGTCGAGAATGAGATGGAAATTCGTTTAGTTAAATGCGATTTTCTGTTCACCGAAATTGAGTTTCTAGGCTAAATCATTAGTGAACAGGGAATTAGGCCAGCAAAAAGGGGAATTAAAGCCGACTTGAACTATCCCGTGCCTAGAAATGTCAAGGGGCTAGGGCTTTCTAGGAATCGCACAGCATTTTTGAAAATACATCGAGAAATTTTCGATTATAGCAAAGCCTCTGTACGACCTTTTACGTAAGGGAGCAGATTTTAAATTTGGGGAGGTAGAATTACGTGTATTCAATCTTCTAAAATCAAAATTAACAGAGGCTCCAATTTTAGCTTTTCGACCCGCGAGACAAGACAGAGCTTCATTGTTGGATTCGGTGCAATTCTCATGCAACGTGAAAAGGATCTTGAGTTTCATCCAGTGTTCTATTTCTTAAAACGTACCACCGAAGTGAAAAGCCGTTATCACAGCTTTGAACTCGACACGTTGTCGATAGTTTATGCGACGCGACGATTCAAAGTCTATCTCCACGGGATTCCTTTTAAAATTGTTACAGATTGTAACTCGTTAACTTTAGCTATAAAAAAAAGGAAATCAATCCGCGAATTGAAAGATGGGTGATGGAATTACAAATTTTTGAATATGTGACGAAACAGCGCGCCGGAACGCGAATGACCCATGTGGATGGACTCAGTCGTTTTAATTGGGTGGGTGTGATTAGCGAAAATCCGTTCGAGACAAATTTGATGTGTGCACAAAATAAAGATGAACGAATAATCGAGATTAGAAATCGTCTAGAAAAAAATGAAGATAAGCTGTACGAATCCAGAAATGGCGTTATTTATAGAAAAAGTGAACATGGCAACACACTCTTGTTTTATGTGCCGATTATCATGGAAAAAAATGTAATTTTCAAGTACCATGACGATCTTGGGCACCAAGGGATTGCTAAAGTGTATGAGACGATGCACCGTTCTTATTGGTTCTCAGAAATGCGGAAAAAGATGGCGGAACATGTAAAAAATTGCTGTAAATGTATCGCTTTTTCTCCGTTGTCCGGTAAGGTTGAGGGAATGGTTAATGCGATTCCTAAGGGAAATAAACCCCCGTGTGGAAAAATTTCGTGGCAGTCTTGAATCATGCTAAAGCCAGTACAGTTTTTCTCAAGCCGGTCTATTCACGCAATACTAGCCTGGCACTTCACTGGTGCTGTCTAGTTTTTCTACGTGTTTAATTCAAAACTTTCTGCTGTCTAGTCCCAGTCTTGGCGCTATCTAGGAGTTCGTTGCGAATTTGAATATATAAAGATTGTCCAGATTTTAGCTAGTTTCTAGATAGAATCACGGTTTGGACTTAAACAAAAATTACAGAGGTGAATTCAGAAAATAATCATTTTTTAATAAAAGATTTAGAAAATTACAATACACAATCGCACAAATGCTTAAGCAATAATTAATTGTACACCAATACATATTTAAGATAGTAAACAATAATGGTTGAAAGTGATCGAAATCTTAATACAAGAACTGTATTCTTAAGAACGATTTTTTTAAGAATGTTTCAAAACATTTTTTTTCAATTGAATTATGTAGTCAATTCATAATAAATTTATATTGAATTTCTAATAATTATAATATGTATAATGCTATGTATAATATTGATGATATTCCAGAAAATCAAATTTGAACATAACTGATTTATTTAATTTATTTTAATTATCCATTGATTGCGTAAATAATAATTAAGCCTAACGTATTAATTATTTGAAATAATAAACAATCATTATTTCGTAGTCTAACCGCAAGAAAATCATACAAACTTTATTTTTTTCAATGATTTATTCACACATCAAGCACTTTTAATGTTTAAAAATTGTTCATGTTCTATTCAAATAAATATTGGGATGTGATGAATTGAAATTCATATCCGACAAAAATGAAAAAAAAATTAACTTTTAGATGGCCGAGGTGTTAAGGCGACGGGACAAAGTTACAACAATATAATAGGAAGTTACATCAGAAGTTCGACACCCGGCGTATGTACAAGAGATTTGCGGAAACTCATTTCTTCTTTTTTTTGTACAAAAACTTTTTTTATATTTTTAATTAACTGCAAAATCTATATATTGGACTTTTATGGCATAAAAATAATTATATTATTTAATTATTAATTATTTTTTACCAAAATAGCCGATCTGTCTAGAAACTAGTCGATCCGAGCGTTACATCCCAGTCTAGCCACTGGACAGTCAGCCTGTGGAGTGCCAGTGTCGACTCAAGGCGGACTGGACAGAAACAGTGCAGCGCCACGAAATTTTTCCACACGGGCCCTTTGAGGCTGTGCATATAGATCATATTGACATTTTTGATCCTAGAGTAAAGACAAAAAAGTAAATTTTAGTAGCTATCGACAGTTTCACAAAATTTACAAAGCTTTACACAACCGAATCGACGACGTCGGAGGAAAGCATTGCATGTTTGAAAGAGTGCTTCTGATTGCGGAAGTTCATTTACGTCAAAAGAATTTCTAGATTTTTGTGAAGAATATGATGTGAAGCATCAAAAAGTAGCCATTGCGTCTCCACAGGCCAATGGCCAAGTGGAAATTGTCAATAAAACCCTTGGTCCAGCATTAGGAAAATTGAGTGATCAGGAAATCGGAACATTATGGTCTAAAGTTGTTGCCGAAATCGAAATCTCAATAAACAATTCTGTTAACGCGTCTACTGGTGAGATTCCGAGTCAATCATTAGTTGGAATAACTCAGCGTGGAGAGGTGTGTGATTACGTGAGAGAATTTGTGGAAATTAACGTGAATAAAAGCGATAGGAATTTGATAGAGATACGAGCAAACGCTGACGGAAAGCTTCGTAAGGCTCAGGAACGTTACGCGAATAACGCTAATAAAAAACGAAAGATCGCGCATGAGTATAAAGTAGGCGATTACGTTTTGATTCGACACCAGGTATATCACCGAAATTGATACCGTGGTTCAAAGGGCCTTATGAAGTTACCAAAGTTAGGCGAAATCAACGATATGTTATCGCTGATATTGAGGGATTTCAAGTATCACAACGTAGAAATGAGGGAATATGGAAACCTCGTAACATGCGCATGTGGATTTCGAGAACCTGAATTTTTGAAGCGCCGAAATCCAAAATCGAGTTTCTTTTTCTCGATTTATTTAACGGGAGACTCGATTTTCGATTTTGATAGATTTAGCTTCGAATTCGAATTTCATTTATTATGTTCTGGTTACATTTTTAAACTTTAATTAATGTTATCACAAGCTAAAAATTTTAATTGTGCATGACGAATGCCAAGAAAAGAATTTATGTTGTACGACATATCATAATTGACCTCGGCTCCGAGGACGGAGATAACCAGGATAGGCCGAACTGTAGAATATAGTTTGTATTAGTAAGATACCTCTAGAGGTCCTTCGTGAGGTAGGAACCATAGCGAAAGAGCCTTTGGCAGGCAGTGCGAAGTCGACTGCCAAACATGACTGTTGTATTTATCTTTACCTGGTATTATAATATACGAGTTCCGGTTTTTTTATGTTAATTTTCGGTCTCTAATCATTTCAAGCCCTTTTTAATCGATCGACAAACTGTTACAATACAGCTAACTGTTTGCAAAATTTACTTCCTACAAAATTCAGGAACAAAACGCCATACGAGTTATGGTACTCAAGAAAGCCTGACGTTCAGGATTTGCGCATTTTTTGATCCACAGCATATGCACATGTTCCGAAGGAAATGCGAAGGAAACTAGACCAAAAGGCCGAAAAATTAACTTTTGTGGGGTACTCAGAGAAATCGAAGGGCTTTCGACTACTGGATACAGAAACAAGCACCATAAAGATTAGTCGAGATGTCATTTTCAATGATTCGGAAATGCAAAATATCCAAATGCAAGAAAAGGTCAAAAAGGAAGTATGGGTTCAAATTCCAAATACTTTAACGTATCCTGCAGAGGAGGCTGAAGAGGAGAAAGAAAATGATATCGTCAATGAAGATGTTTCCAGCAACAGTGAATATATCCTCAACGAAGATGTTTCCAGCAAACGCGAATCATGTATCGAAAGTAAGGACAGCACGGAAGATATTCAAGAAGACAACCGCAGGTTTGGCTAAGACAGAGACTGGAAGACTACGGAAAATATCATCCTGGACCAACAACAATTATGGAAGATAATCAAGGTTGCTTAAAATTGGTAGAAAACAAAAGGTTTAGCAACCGGATAAAGCACTTATTCACAATACAATATTCAATACAATATTCATATTATCAATACTGTCCAACAGAATTTATGGTGGCAGATATGTTAACAAAGGCACTGAACTACATAAACTTGTCTACACATCAAAAGATTTGTCGGCTAGTTTAGGTGGTTGTTTTTGATTTTTCTGTTTCAAATTATCATCGTCGAGGAAGGGTGCAGGAAATGCAACGATGATTCAGAGATAGCTGTACTAAAGCTCTGCAAATTTTTTCTCGGGCAGTCAGTTACAATTCGACCTTTGACTCGTATTGCTCATACAGATAACTTCTCACACTTAAATTCAGTTTTCTCAAGTTCAATACAAGTTTCACTATTTCGGTTCTAAATATTTGTACGGTTTATTTAAATATATGTGATTTATGTGAATTCTTGTGTTATCAATTAATTGTAGACTATAGTTGTTTTATCCCGATTATATGTCCCGACGCAACGCGGACATAAAGTTACATCTTCCAACATTTTTTAACATGTACAAATCTGTAGTACGAAGCTTAGATAGTCTCTCTGGTCAAGTTTAATGAGTCTGTCGTTTAAACTTAAGTTTTTAAACTTTTTACATTTAATTGTCACCACAAACATAGCTTTTTCACATTTTTAAACTTTTTAGTCAGCCGATCGCTGAATAATGCCACTTTTTCAGTTTTACCGTTTTTTCAAAAAACTTTGTAGACGATTCGAGCGATTTTTAAAGTTCATAGAGAAAATAAATACAAATCAAAAATATATACAATTATTTTTGGTTTCAGCCACCATGTGTGCTGAAGAATTTATTTGGAAAACATATTTACAGAAACCACTTTTAGCATAACCCAGGGCCAACGACGTGAACGTAGTGGTTAGATGGCCCCTCTTCTTTTTCGTTGTTTTTTTCTTTTGTTGTATTTTTGTATTATTTTCCCCCTTCGCTCACGACCGAATCTTCTCGCTCCGCATTCAGCGAGCCGGAAGAGCTTTTGAGTCACACACAGACATAGAAAGGAAAGATGTGTTGAAAGTGGTGGGGCTGGATTTCTCGGGCCGTCCCCACGCGTCGAAATAGGCGCATGCGACTATTTCGAGGTGAATCGCCGACAGTGAATCGACCGCCTCCCCCAAATTGTTAAATTAGTTTATGGACGGACCTCATATTATCTTTTGCGTAAGAAAATAAATAATAAAATTCTTGACACTCTCAAATTTATTCTTATTCGAGCTAAATCATTTTCACAAAGTTTGCTATATAATTTCAATGTGCTATGGGAAATTAGAAGGATGCACAACCAAAACAAATTGTGAAAATCGAAAACAAAACTCTTTGGAAAAGTAGCGCTTGAAGACTCTGAATGTGTATAATTAATTTAAATTCCATTGAGTTTCCGTCATTTTAACATTGCATACAATTCTCTTTTTTTTCTCTTATTTGTGTTCAAACAATCAGAAAGCAATTTTTTTGAATTAGAGACAGGCCACATCACGTTTACAATTTCACAATATGACCTGCTTATTGTGTCAATAGAGTCAACAATGTCACACCATCGCTTCGTTTTACTGAATTCTTCTATCTTTCACGTTTTCCATTTGTATAAGCTTTTTCTAATTATACCAATTTCGATTCAGGGTGCAAAAAATCTTAAAAACTAAAATACACTTCTTTAAGCACTCAAGTTGATACTTATTTCCCTCGTGCTTGATTGAGAAAATAGATTTCTTTGAATTTTTTTATTGAGGGATCGTACATAAACTACGCAACCAATTGCAGAAGGGGGGGGGGGGTCAGCCAAAAACTACGGTTGATAACATGGGGTGGGGGGACTCAAATGGAAGTAACGTTATGAACTTAGATAACGTTTAGTACGTTTCTTGATGATAAATTTGAAAAAAGTTTGCAGCTTTTGTGAAAGATGTCCCTGCAATTGTAGTATTGAAGAAGAATTTGATGAGTTTGAAAATTACTTTCATATTTCTGACTTCACACTCTTTTCCATACTCTCCTTTTCTCCTCTTTTAAAGAATATCTATTTTTTTACGTTTTCAAGAAATTTTCCCCTTTTCTCGATTTTTGGTTGAAATTCTTGTTTTCATTAAAAACTCCACTATTTAGTTGAAAATGTAATTATTTTGCTGAAAATGTAACTATTTTGTTAGAAACTCTTTTTTCTGTCAAAAATTCAACAACTTGGTTAAAAGTGGAACTACTTTCCCCTTTTTGAAGAATTTCCGTTTTTCCCCTATTATCAAGAAATTTTCCCTTTTTTCCAGGCTGTCTAGCGTCCTGGAAATCCTTGAAAACCTGGGAAAGTCCTGGAATTTTGTTTAGGGACCGTCCATAAACTACGCTACCAATTTGAGGGCGCAAGAGGTTCGCACCTAAAACCACGGTTGATAACGAGGGGGGGGGGGGCAGTAGAAATGACTTTACGAACTTCGATAAATTTAGTTTGTTTCCTGATGATAAATTGGAAATGAGTTCATAGAAGACAATAAGAAAATGAAACTATTTGGTTGAAAGTTGAACTATTCTGTTAAAAATGGATATTTCTGGTTAAGATTCATCTCTTTGGTTGAAAATTGAACTATTCCATTTTTAGAGTATGAATCTTCTGCATTGAAAAATAATTGTTTGGGTTGAAGGCTGTACTCTTTTGTTGGAAATTACATTTCAATTAATTATTTTATTTAAAAATTCATCAGTAGTACAGGGTCACTATGGACAGACTACCTCCTCCACTTTTCCTTTTCCGCTCGCCCGAGTGGTGGAACCTACCCCCATCGCTGGTAGACACCTGTTGGCAGACGTATTAAGGGTGCGAAATCTGAAACGCCGATGAAAAATTTTCTATATATTTTTTTTTGACAAATGAGCAGCCTAATAAATATATTACTATTATTTATTAATTCATCTTTTCTGGTTGTTTATGGACGGCAAAAAAAAGTGAGTAACGCAAATACAATTTTTTCCTATCGGTATTTTTTCTTACTCTCATAATTTTTATTTCATAACTTATTCAGCAGTTCAGAACAACAAAAAGAATAAATATTGGATTCCTAACTGTGACAATTAATTTTTCCACGAAGGCCAAAGTGAATCTAACATTTATTTTCTAGTCTACAAGTGAGTGAATGTAATTTCTATGTGGTTTACATGATATACATTAAAAGATAAGATATTTCGAAACCAATAATTACGTGGAAAGCATTTGAGAAAATAAAACTATATCTAAATAAAATACCTGGAAAATGTTTGATATAAATTTTCTACGTATTTTGATTGAATATAGACAAAAGGATAAAATTTGTTATATTTTTGTGAAGTAAAATATTCTAAATTAATCAAACAAATTTTTCTGGTACTCGAAATTTTCTAATTGTCATATCCAATGACTCGTAAATTAAGCTAGTTCATACAGGAAGCTTTTCTTTTTCCTCAAATCGGCGCCACACATAAAAAAATCAATAAGTGAATCATTGATATTTATCCTTGATCTGCTCGCAAACACCGTTACGGAAATAAAACAATGATATTGAAGAATTCTTCGAAACAGAGATTTGTAAGATAATTTGTTTCAAATAATTATAATAATATTACAATTTTTAAGATCATGAGCATCTAATCTAAATAAAAAAGTGGAATTACTAACAGAACATATTTTAAACTTTTATACTTTTTTAAAAGTTGGATTCAGACATATTATTAACGATTTTTATGTATAAATTTTACTCGTCATATATATATATACAAACCAAAAATTCCAAAAGACAGCCAAAAGGTACATTTTGCAATAAGATATATATAGATAAATAATTAAGATAGAAATATTTTTAGTCTAAAAATATGTAAATCAGATCCAAGTGTCCTATCATAGTTTAAATATTACTCATTTACAGTCTTCTGAGGAGCTGTGCCATAGGAGGAAAATGCCAATAACAATTATTCTGTATGCTTTTAAAAATGATAATTAGAGGCTTAGGAAGTAAAGCTTCTGAACACAGACTTCGCATGCTTTTCCCTAATTCCATCTTTTCCCCTTTTTTAAAGAATTCCTCTTTTTTCCCTGATATCATGAAACCTTTCCTTTTTCCCAGACTGTTCAGCGACCTGGAAATTCTTGAAAACCTGAAAAAGTCTTGGAATTTTGCTCAGGGGCCGTCTATAAATTACGTTATCAATTTAAGGGGGGGGGAGGTCGAATCATAAACCCCGGTTGGTAACAGTGATGGTACGGGGGGAGGGAGTTCATGGAAATAACTTTGCGAACTTTGATAACAATGATTACGTTTCTTGATGATAAATTTTAAATGAATTCATAGAACGCAACAAGAAAATTCAATTATTTGAATTGCAAATTCTACTATAGGGTTAAAGCTATAATTATTTTTTTGAAAATGCAACTATTTTCTTAAATAGTCATTTTTTTAATCAAAAATCCAACTACTTGGTTAAATGTTGAACTTTTTTGTTGAAACTTTAATTCTTTGGTTGAAGATTTAACTATTCCGTTTTTCTTCTTCGTTAAATCTTCTTCGTTAAAAAATCACCTTGTGGGTTGAATATCATTCTTTTTCAATTGAATTCAACTGTTTTTTATTTCAAATTATATTCTTCTTTATGAGAACTGTAACCTATTACATTTTTTCTTCCTCATAGAGGAAGCTTTGTAATGGTAACATTTTCCAAAAATTTTAAATTCATTTAATTGAACCTTCCTCAATTTAAAAATGTCTAATACAATGTTCTCAGCAATTGCCTGGATGTGTATGTGTGTGTGTGGATGTGTGTGCAGAAGGATTTCTAAAAATATTTGTTGCAGTTTTTTTAGCACTTAATAATATTTTAAAAATCGGTTTTTTATAGTAAAACTTTTTCCATTCACATAATTCAAAGTTGATGCAAGAATATAAAAGATTCCTTGGTTCGAGACTAATTGATTGACCTACAATATTATTACATTTTATCAAAGAGTGGGAAAGTTACGGTAATTTATATATTTTGAAAATCGTTTTTTATTGTAAAACTTTTTTCATTAACATAATTCAAGGTTGATGCAAAAACAGAGAAGATATGTTGAATCGAGACGAATCGATTGACCTATAATATTGCTACGTTTTGTTAAAGAGTAAGGAAGATATGGTGATACATAATATTTAAAAATACGGTTTTTTATAGTAAAACTTTTTTCTTCAATATAATTCAAAGTTGATGCAAGAATCTAAAAAATTCCCTGCCTCGAGAAGAATCGATTGACCTACAATATTAATACATTTTACTAAAGAGTAGGGAAGTTATGGTAATTTACATATTTTTTAAATCGATTTTTGTACTAAAAATTTTCTCATTCTCATAATTTAAAGTTGATGCGAGAATAGAAAAGTTGTGTTGATTCAAGACGAATCGATTGACCCATAGCATTGATATATTTCATTGCAAAGTAAGGAAGCTATGCTAATGTATAATATTTGAAAACACGATTTTTTATGGTAAAACTTTTTTCACTAACATAATTCAAAATTGATGCAAGAACGGAAAAGACTTTTTGATCATAAATTTTCAAATAGAATAATTCTGACGATTTTTGTGAAGGAATCATAAAGATGAGAAAGGGATAGGGTGCGGCAGAACTTTTGCCTTACCTTTTCCAGCTCGAAAAATTTTCTTTTCGAATGAAATTTTACCTCTTTTGTACATTTATTGAAAATATTCATCACTTTTGGTAGAAAATTAATTTAACTATTTGGTTAGAAATAGTTTTTTTTTTTAAATTGAAATACTTGGTTGAACCACTTTGTTTAAATTTTTTTTCAGATTCACCTATAGTTAAAAATTCAACTTTCTTGTTTAAAATTGATTTTCTTTGGTTAAAAATTAATTTTTTTATATGAAAATTTAACGAATCCATTTCTTGTTGGAAATTCATACTTTATACCTTGAAAATTCAAATATTTGATAGAAAATTCATGAATTTTGATGAAAATTCATCTCTTTGGTTCAAAAATTAATCTTGTTTCTTCAAAATTAATCTTATTGGTTCAGAATTCAACTATTTGGTTCAAAAATCATCTTTTTTGGTAAACCCCAACTGGTTGAAAATACGTTTTTTCCGATAAAAATTATTTTCATAAACCAAAATTTTGACGATTTCATTTTTAGTTCAAGACATCTTTTCTAGATAAAAATGCAACCATTTGTTTCAAAATTCACTTTCACTGAATGAAAATTAATTTAATTGGTTAATGATTTAACTATTTTGTCAAAACTCCTTTTTTTCCACATTTAGCTCAACTGGTAAAGAATTCGCCTCTTGGTAGAAAATTCAACGTTTATGGTAAAGAAGTTTTTCTCGATTGAAAATGAACTTTTTTGGTCGAAAATTCAACTTCTTTATTAAAAATTACTTTTTTTGCTGAAAATTCATTTACAGTACTGAAAATGCATTATATATTATGAACTGCAAACTTAGGAATTTAAAATGTTTCAATATTTTTTTTTTTCAATTTTCAATATCGACTAAAATATGTTATTTACATTAATTATTTTTGGAAGAGTTATTATATAATATAATTCGACACTTTTGCTTGAAAGTTCAACTATATTTGGTTGTATATGCAATTGTTTGTTTGGTATTTTTTTTTATTTGTTAAGGATTAAACTGTTCCTTTGAAAAATCGTATTTTTTGTTGAGAATTTATCTTTATAACTGAATTTCACTCTTAATTAAAATCTTTTCTTGTTAGAAATATCAACTGTTATATTTTTTGTCGGAATGTAATGTGTTTTGAGTGAAAATTCAAGCATTTGTTTGAAAATTCAAGTTCTTATTGAAAAATTAATACTGTAAAAACAAAAAAATTTATTTCTCTGCACAAAAATAAAAAAGAGGAAAGAAATTTTTGTGCAAAGAAACACATTTTTTTGTTTTTAGGAATTGCAATAGAAGCCTTTTGTGGTGTTTCTCCATATTTGATCGTTGGATTCTTGTTTTATTTTCTGGAATTCTATACATTAACTTGATTATTGGACGTTAAATTTGATTTTTAATTTGATTTTAATCTAATTTAAAATCCTTAAATTTCAATTTAGCTGACTTGGATTGGACGTCATTTCTAACCAACCTTTTTTTGAAATGATGTTTTTTAATCAGATCAAAGTTACATATGGTCCTGAAGCCTTCAGAATCGTTAAATTATGGTGTGATATCAACAAAAAATTAAGAGGCAGTATCCTTCAGAAAAGGTTTTTGATTGAATGTCGAAGAAATTATGTTTTACCTAAAAAAATATTTTTCTTGGATAACAAATTTCGAGATTTTGCTTTTCGCAGTAATTTTTGCAATAGACAATTTGAACATAATTTAAATTAGTTCAAACTCTCAATGCCGAATTTACTGATCAAGGATGTTTCAAATCATGTTAATTTTTTAAAAGTAAAAATTTTCAGAATAAAAAGTGAATTAGAAGTATGTTTGCCACAAGATAAAATCATTGATCCTTTAAAACATCAGATTTACCTCAATCGAAGATTTTTGAACGATGATAAAAAGCATGAGAACAAACTTTCTATTATGGTTGATCAACAAACTAATGTTCAAGAGCAAAATTTAAATGTACACACGATTTTTGAAAAAGAAGATAAGGATCCTTGGTTTGTAAATTTGGCAAATATTCAAATTCCTGATTCAGTCACAGATATTCTCAGATTAGGTAAAGGTTTTAGTAACCATGTGGTAAAAAGTAAATCGTAACAAATGATGGAAATAGTCGAAGATGTTGAATCAAGTATACACAAAATTCCAATATTAGATCAACAGGATTTCCGAAACAAGGTTTTACACTTGTCAAAGAGCTTTTTTGATAAAAATTTTTTGCACATTAGTAGTATTGATCGTGAAATTTTTGAAGGTTTCAGGATAACAAAAGATTTCCTTAAAACCAACCCTGATATAATTGGCATGAATCCTGATAAAGGCAATATTACAGTTTGTATGAAGAAATCAGATTATATTAGGGATATGGAGGATTTACTGTCCAATCGTGATAACTTTGAATTATTGGATGAAAATCCGCTGAAACAATTAAGAAGAGGCACTTTCAAGATTCTATACAATTGGAGAAAGAAAGGACTTTTGGGAAAGGATATAAGATGGACTGATATAAATACCAAAGACACCGTTCTTGCAAGATGTTATGGTTTGAGAAGGATTCATAAAGATGGCTATCCTTTGAGATTGGTTATTTCAACTATTAACACTCCCACGAAATTATTAGAACAAAACTTTAATTTGATACTTAAAGACGCAATTACAACTTCCAAATGCAATATTAAAAATAGCTGGGAATTCCAAAAAATTATTATTCAAAAAACTGTTCCTGATGACCATGTAATGATTTCTTTGGATGTTGTTGCAATGTTTCCAAGTATACCCCTTGAATCGGTTAAACAGGCAATTTTAAATAGATGGGATAATATAAAAACACGTACTCGATTAAATCAAAAAGATTTTATCAAAGGGATAGTTTTCATTATGAACTCAAATTATTTTAAATTCAATGGATCTTTTTATAGGCAAAAATTCGGTACTCCCATAGGTTCAGTCATTTCTCCGATTTTAGCAGAAATAGATATGGAAGATTTGGAGGTCTTGGCTTTCAAGAGGCTGGAATTTGTTTTGTCCTTTTACTTTTGGTATGTTGATGACACCTTATTATGTGTTCCTTTAGCAAAGTTACAGGCAGTTTTTGATGCGTTTAATAGTTTTCATTCAAAACTTCAATTTACCCATGAAATAGGAAATAATAATAGAATCAGTTTTTTGGACGTAAAAGTAATTAAGGGTCAGGATGGTAATATTATTACTAATGGGTATAGGAAAAGTACATATTCAGGTAGAATTTTAAATTTCTTTTTGGCTCATCCTTTTTAAACAAAATTGCAGTAATCAAAAGCTTATTTCACAGAGCTCTAGGTTTGTCCCACATTTCATTTCACAAAGAGAATTTGAATATTGTTAGGAATATCCTTTTTCTTAATCATTACCCACAAAAGTTTATTGAGCAACATATCACAATTATAATTCAACCAATCAAATACAAACAAAGTAACATTTTATCTACAGATAATCAGAAAGAATTGAGAGAATATAGTTCTTTCAATACTTTTGTTCTTCCTGTTTTTGGTCAAGTTGCGGAAACTATTGAATTTATGTTGAAAACATTTAACATTCATACTATTTTCCGTATACCATTTAAAATGGATTCAGTAATAACTTTTGGTAAAGATCCTTTAGATAAATTTGAAAAGGGTGGTGTTGTTTACAAGATCACTTGCAAGATCTTTAAGATGACTTATGTGGGACAGACTGGCAGACTTCTTAATACTAGGGTGGAGGAACACAAAAGTGATGTTCGTTTAGGACGCTGTTATAAGAGTGTTCTTGCTAGTCATACGAGAGGGTTTGTTGATGTTGACCATGAGTTTGACTGGAATAATGTTGAAATTGTACACAGTGAAAGTAATGAGAGAAAGAGAGAATTCATGGAAATGCTTTATATTAAAAAAGAAAATAAGTTGTCTATTAATTTGAAAACTGATTTGGATAAATTAAACAAAAGTTATTCTAGTGTGATTAATCACATTTAGCAATATGTTTTCATGGGTCTTGACTTTCTCTTATCACTGGTTTGTTCATAACGGATTTGCCTTTTGACCCACATTTAGTTGTCAGGTATCGAGGCGATAGCGTCGTTATTTCGTCGCTGTTCCTACCTGCTCTAATTTTTCTTGCCTTGATAAGAGTGCTGTGTGAGCACCAAAACGTTGGTAAATATTGTGCATGCAATAGAAGGAAGGGGGTTTGGTTGGTTGCCTTCTCATTTTTCTTTCCCCTTTTTTATTTTTGTGGAAATAAACAAATTTTGTTGTTTTTAGGAATTGCAATAGGAGCATTTTGTGTTGCTCGTCCAAATTTGATCGCTGAATTCTTGTTTTATTTTCAGGAATCCTACACATTAACTAGAATATTTTTTTGTTCAAAATTCTATCAATTATTTAAAAGTTCATTTATATAGTTCAAACTTGAACTTTTTTGTTAAATATTTGTGTTTTTCGATACAACGTTCGTTCTTTTGGTTGATAATTAATTTTTTGTTTATTGGAAATTAAACTATTTGGTTATAAGTTCAGCTATTGTAATTTGAATTTAAGAATTTTAAATTAGATTAAAATCAAATTAAAATCCTATTCAACGGCCAATAGTCAAGTCAATGTATAGAATTCCTGAAAATAAGACAAGAATCCTACGACCGAATTTGAAGAACACCACGAAATTCTCCTATTGTAATTTTTAAAACAAAAAAATGTGTTTCTTTGGACAAAAATAAAACAGAGGAAAGAAAAATGAGAAAGCAACTAACAAAATTTCCTTCCTTCTCTTTTTTATTTCTTTCGTCTTTCTTATTTTTATTATTATCAAATCACAATATTCGATTTTATAGCTTAGAAATTCAGCTCTTAACTGTTTTTTATTACTTAACGAGATTTCATCTTTTTGAATAATAATAATAATCTCGCCTAGTTTTGATTTTCCCCTTTCAATAGATTTTTAAAACTTCTGTTATTTCATCAATTTAATACATTTAAAAATTCAGATATCTTTCAGAATTACCAGGCAAACATTGATTGATAAATTTTTTCCGAGCATTGGTAGAAGGACAGAGACCAAGGTCTATTAAGCGCTGTTTTCGATGTGGATAGTTTGTTCCGGCTGATAAGATTTTCTATTGCTTTTACCACGTAGGCTATACCCACCGATTGGAATATTTCGTCATTCTAATGAATTTTTCTGATATATATAGTGGTGGAAATGATCCAGATTTATCAGTTATCTTCAACAAAATCGGACAAGAGAAATGAAGATCGTTCTGGGAATTCTCCTTCTTGCCTTCGCGGTATTTATCAATTTTTGTGGTAAGTTCGCTCACTGTATTAAAAATTTTGGAAGGGGTTGAAGGGGAATTTTGTGAAAGGAGGGGAATAATAGTGAATGGGGAATGTGGTGGAAAAGTATAGTGGGGAAGGTAGGGACAGGATGGGATGGTGGGAAAGTTGTCATGTTTTACTTTCAAAATTTGAAACAGTAGAGCTGTAGAGAATTTTTTTCAGAAAAGAATGAGCAAACATTTATTAACCTTCAAACATTTTTCAAAAATTTGTAAAAAGCGACAGGAAAAAAAGAATTCAACTGCAAAAGGCATTGTTGAAATAAATGAGTTTGGTAAGTTTCGCAAGTTTTTTAGTAAAAATAATGTATTTTGTTTGAAATTACATCATCAGTGTTATTATCTGGATTCATTAAATCATCGAAAAACTGTTTTTTCAGAGATGTAATGTTTAGCACATGTACCTTAAATAATTTGAATTGGAAAGGGTTTTGAACTTTATTTTTTATAGTTTATAGTCTTACATCTTTATTTCCCAATTCTGAACAAATTAACACATTTTTCATAGTTTCGGTCGAGAGTGGGCCTGTCCATCGTAATTTTTTCCTGGGAGGAGTGTGGAGGGGAGTGTTGGGTATGGGTTGGTGGGGGTTAGCGTTAGAGGAGGGAAATGAGTAAGGGGGCGATAGGAAAGGAAGAGAGGGGTGAAAAGGGATGGTGAAAAAGTTAGGGAAATGAGAAGCAAAGGAGTGAGTAAGAGGTTAGGGATGGTAAAGTGATGTAGAGGTATAGTGGGAAAGAATGGAGTTAATCGGAAAGGTGGAAGGGGTGGAGAAGGATGGTGCGAAAGAAAGAGAAAGATATAGAAAGAAGAGCGTGGTGAATAAGGTGGGAAGGTGTGGCAGGAGATTGATAGAGGGGGTTGCGAGAAAAGGAGGGCAAATTGTGGAAAGATATTGAAGGAAAGGGAAAGAGCAATATAGTGAGCAAGGATGGAAATGGAGTGGAATGATAATCAATTTCTCCTACGGCGCTAACTTTATCTTACTTCAAGCATTCAAAAAAAGCAAATGCGGTTACGAATGTGTTTGTTTGTTTAAGTCTAATGGCCTCAACTTTTATCGAACCGTAGAATAACTTTGCAATAAATCAATTCTTTTATTTAAACATGATCGAGATAAAATATTGGCTCCCGAAATTCGGTGGATGGAAAAAATAGAAATGTAGGCTATGTTTTCCGAAATTTGGTAAGAGTAAAACAAATAATTTTAGTGATCCCATAGGTAATTCGTATACAATTGCAAATAATCAGTGACCGTCCCTGATTAATGTAGATTTCGATGAAATTTTTTGAATTCTCCGAATTCTTCTGGAAGTATGGAAATCTTTTATAGATCTTTGAATTCTTTTGAATAATTCAGGAAATAACTTGATTTATTTTTAATTTTCTGAATTTTTCTGGAAAGATGACCTTCTTTTTAGCTATTTCCAAATTCATCAACTTTGCTCGACGGTAGACTACTACTGAATTAAGATGCACTCGTTTTTTCAATTCTGCAGAAGTCTTTGAATTCAATTTAAATCATTTGAATTTTTTAAAACTTCTTTGAATTTCTCTAAAATCTTTAGAATTCACGTTCAATTATTGTAAATTCTTTTAATTCTTTTAAATTCTGCAGAATTCTCTCGATTTCTTAGAATTCTGCAAATTTACAAAAAACGATTACATCCTAATTGAGTAGTAATTTACCGTCAACCAAAGTTGATGAATTTGAAAAGAATTCCATGCTTTCAGAAGATTTCAGAGAATTCCAAACATTTGATATTATTTGCATTAATGTACGAATTATCTATGCTCACTGAAATTATTTGTTCTACTCTCACCAAATTTCGGAGAACACAGACTACATTTTTATTTTTCCCATGCACCGAATTTCGGTGAGCCAATATTAAATCTCGATCATGTGTATATAAAAGAATTTATTTTTTTCAAATTTACGTTATGGTTCGATAAGACCATAAGATATTGTAGTTTTAAGCAGCAAAGCAAACACGGCATGCAGACCAGCTGTCAAATTCGCGCTCCGATGCTCTGAAGTCCAAACCTTATCGACCGCGAGTCCAGGCTTCGAGTTTCAGCCAAAGATAAGACAATTTTCAATTGAGAAATAAAAATAAAAAATGTGAATGGAATTGACAACAAAATATTTAAATAGTTTTTGCAGACAGTATCTGCAAATGTACCAATTTTATAGATAAACCAATTTATGATTTTATGTAAATTTGTAAATTTACCCACTTTGAAATTATAACTGGATTCTTTGCAAATTCATTTCCAATTTCAATATTACCAAATTTTCCATATTGATAATTCCAATGTTATAAAACTGACGAGTTTTCACTTTTCCTTATAAATTATAAATTTATCAACTCACCCAGCAATATATTTAAAAACCATCAATTTCGAATTCTGAACTTTCGAAATTAGGCCCTCTGAACATTTATTTAGAAATTCCAAGTTTATCAAGTCGCCCAACTATAAATTGCGATACTACAAAATTTTCCACACTGATAATGGCAATATTACAAAACTGACAAGTGTCCACTTTTCTTTATAAATTATAAATTTATCAAGTCACTGAAATCAGTAAAATTTTTATTTTATTAATAATAATTTGATTTTAGTATTTTGTTCAATTTATTGACTTCATTGAGTCATTTGATTGTATTTTTTAATAAAAAAGTCAAATATTTACAATAAAAAAATCAATAAATTGAACAAAATCACTAAAATCCGTAAAATTTGGATTTTATTGATTTTGTTCAATTTATTTCTTCTTTTGATTGTAAATATTTAAATTTTTTATTAAGAAATACAATGAAATGAAGTCAATAAATTGAATAAAATACTAAAATCAAATTATTATCAATAAAATAAAAATTGTACTGATTTTAGTGATTTTATTCAATTTATTGATATGATTGATTTTTTTATTGTTTTGATTTTATTGATTTTATTATTGTTGTTCATTTTTTTTTATTTTATTGATAATAATTTTTTTTTTGTTTTTAGTGACTTTAATGATTTTGTTAATTGAAAATTAAAATCGAATAAATCAATAAATTGAATAAAATCACTAAAATAAATAAAAGCAAATTATTATCAACAAAATCAATAAAATAAACAACATCAATAAAAACAATAAAATAAAAATTTTACTGATTTTAGTGATTTCATTCAATTTATTGATTCCATTTATTTTATTGGTTTCATAGATATTTTCCATTTGATTGATTCTATTGATAATAATTTGATTTTATTGTTTTTAGTGATATTATTCAATTTCTTGACTTTATTGATTTATTTATTTGGAAATTTCAGAATGCGAAATTAATGGTTTTGGAATTTACTGCTGAGTGACTGGATAAATTCATAATTTATGATGAAAAGTGTATACTTGCCAGTTTTGTAATATTGGAATTATCAGTGTCGAAAATTTTGTAGTATCGCAATTTATAGTTGGGCGACTTGATAAACTGGGAATTTCTAAATAAGTGTTCACAGGGCCTAATTTCGAAATTTGAGAATTCGAAATTGATGGTTTTGAAATTTATTGTTGGGTGACTTGATAAATTTATAATTTATAAGGAAAAGTGAAAACTCGTCAGTTTTATAATATTGGGATTATCAATATGGAAAATTTAGTAAGATCGAAATTGGAAATAAATTTGCAAAGAATCCAGTTATAATTTCAAACTGGGTAAATTTACAAATTTCCATAAAATCATAAATTGGTTTATCTATAAAATTGGTGCATTTGCAGATGCTGTCTGCAAACACTATTTCAATATTTTGTAGTCACTTTTATTCACATTTTTTTTATTTCTCAATTGAAAGCTGCCTTATCTTTGGCTGAGACTCGAAGCCTGGACTCGCGGTCGATAAGGTTCGGACGTCAGAGCATCGGAGCGCGAATTTGACAGCTGGTCTGCATGCCGTGTTTGCTTTGCTGCTTACAACTACACTCTTATGGTCTTCACATACACAGGAAATTTCTATTTTGTTCGCTTTTTTCTCCATTTCGCGACATATTTCGAAAAATTGAGGTTCACCATCATCAAGTTGTGGGTCTTCGGATATTTGATGATGTCAGAAATTGCTTCTGTGATGTCAGAATTGTGAGTAAAATAATAGATTTGTGAACGATTCTCGCCGTACAAATGTTGTTTTCTGCTATCCGCAGATTGATCCCTTTCGAAAAATTTATAATTACCGTGAAAATAATGATTGCCTCAGCAAAAGGCTTCATTCCTCTAAATTTTATTAATCCGAGGATCTCGCAAAAACCCGGATATTTGACAAGTTTTCTTTCTATCGTTCTCAAATATTTGGGAAAAAATATATATTAAGTCAGCGCACATTTGTGACCAAATTGCAGTGGACCAATTGGGGAAATCATAAAAATTGTTGCTGAAAATTACAAAAATGTACGCCCATACTATCATCAGTTGTAATGAAGATATTAAAGCGATTCAAACTCCAAACTGGAACGGATAGGCTCTGTAATTATTTACAATTTCCCGGAAGGATATGATTGCTTTATTTTTGGTGAAAATCGCAATATTATCGGGTAATTTTTTTATTTGAAAGTATGTGTTAGGAACCAGCGGGGATGCATTTTTTTTTGCTACCGGTCAGAAAAGGCGTCAGTGTCTGAGCAAGATTTCAGAAGCACGGGTCAAAGAAAGGCATTAGCGGTCGGCAGCAAAAAAAGGCACCCCCGCTGCTTTCTGACACTTGCGTTCCAACAAAAAAAATGTCTAAAAATATCACGATTTCCACCAAAAATAAAACAATCACATCCTTCCGGGAGATTGTAGATAATTACCGAGCCTATCCGTTACAGTTTGGAGTTTGAATCGCTTTAATATCTTCATTACAACTGAAGATAGTATGGTTGTACATTTTTGTAATCTTCAGCAACAATTTTTATGATTTCTCAAATTGGTCCACTGCAATTTGGTCACAAATGTTTTCCTCATATCCATGAATTTTTTCCAATTTTTCCCATTGCCTTGTTAAACTTTATTATATAAATATTTTTAAACAATTATTATCCGTTTTACATATAAATATTTTTTTTATAGTTAAGCGTGTCAGAGGTTTGTCCTGAACTTTCTATTTCCAGCCCAATTTTTTGCGTTGCTGAAAACTGAGCCGATGTGCAGCAGTGTTTCGTCCTCAGATATGTTGTACCTTTCTGAAATCAAACCTGCAAAGAAGTTTTATGAATTATTTGCAAATAAAAAATATTATTATTGACGGAATAAAATTAAATACGTATTCTGCATTTGCTTACCCGTGATACAAGAGCACATGTGGTACTCTTTGAAAAGCTCTTTCGTTGGAACCTTTTTCGTAGCCGTAAACTGCATCGCAAGGTCTCTCGACAAATATTTCTTCATCATCGAGCTAACAGACTTTCGGATTGAATTATCCTTATCGTAGAGTAAAAGCAGTGAAACCTTCTGTAAATATTTGTATAAAGAACAGTGAAACTTGTGGTGTATGAAAAATTTGAATGCAATGTAACAATAATTAGATTATAAAAAGGTCAACTTACAAAGCTTTTGCAACATTCTTCGTCAGATTTAATTTTATTATCAAACTTTTGAAATGATCCCAACGTTTGAAACGGCACATTAAAATTGCATTCCACAGCAAATGATTTCTTGACAGCATAAGTTACATGAGCTAAAGACTCGAACATCGTCATTAGAGTAATTTGCCTAGCCCCCAATTTATTTGACATCTGCTTTTAGACCTTTTATTTCTTTTATCAGCTGGTCTAAATAAAGAAGATAAATCCTTGATTAAAAAAGTTCAATCTCTTTAGATATCTATTGTGATGTTTCTCCAGTTGCTTTTAGATATATAATCAAAATTTTTTAATAAACTACCTTATTTAAAAAAATTAATATCTTACGCAGTTGTTTAGAGCTTTTAGAAGATCTATCAATTAAAGAATGTTGTTTGGGAAACTTATTGATGCCCTGAGTGTTAGTATCCGACATCGATATTTTTGATGAGTTCTGGCTTGTCACAACAGGACCCAATTGCTTTATCACCTCTGCAAATGAAGCAAATTATGGTGAAATCATAATAAGAGATATGTAGGATAAACTGAAATTATTATAGAATATATATTTGAAAATTAGTGAAGCTATTAATATAAATATATATGGTGCAAATATTTACGTTGAGATTATTTCCGCTTCTTCATTTGTGGAGGATTTTCTACTTCACTGTTATTAATTTCAAAAGATTCTTGCGCAGAATCTGAAGGAGTTGATCTTTCTGATATAAGTAGGATACAAATTTAGTAAGATATTTGTTAATAGGATTGTTATATCTTGACATTTTAAAAATCAATAGTACTCGTAGACACTATGAGAAATCTTACGGTCACTGCTGGACTACCTTTTTCTTTTTTTTCGCAGGCTTTCCTCCTGAGTTTTTCCATAATTTTTGAATTTCCTTTTTCTTTGAGCAAATCTTCAAATGAGTGATCGGATTCGTTCGATCGTTCAATTTGGTTAAAAAATTGATCTCTTGACTCGGATAATGCTCTGCGAGAAAATGTAGATCCCTTTAATAATGGTATAATTGGTATAAAATTGCAATATCTAAAAGCAACTTATTTAAAACAAGTCTATTTATTAGATTGAAATTATAACTCATCCTTTTCGAAATCGTCTTCTGAAGAGTCACTATCAACTTTCGATCCTGAAAAATAGATAATTTAATAAATGAGATCACAAATGCAACATCTGATATTAATAAACTGTTAAAAATAATATTAAAAACCTGGAGTGGATGATGACTTGGAAATTCTATTCAGAAACGTAGAGTATTCACCAAGTCTTGGTACACGGAAAAAAATGGAAGGTCATTTTGGCATCATTATAAAGGGTCGAATCGCTCATCATAGAAGGTCGATTTGGTCATGTCAGATATTCGACTTGATCTCCTCGGACAGTCGACCTGGCCATCTTAGGGGGTCGGTTTGATTAGCCTACATTTTCTATATTTGTTTTCCTTTTCCTACTTATTCCATTCTCTCTCTTATAAGAGACTGGAAATTATAAAATTAAGTGGAACCTATAAAACATGAAAATTTATATAAAATACATGAATTCTGAAAGCAGTTTTTATTCTTTGTGAAAAGTGAGGTGTATGAGACATAATTTGATATGCAAAAACAGTGCACATTGACAATATATTTTTTGGAGCACGAAAGTCTAAGGACACGGCACAGTGTCACACTGAATTGTAAGATTTCAAACATTGAAGTGAATTCAGAAACTAATATCCCACATCTCGTTACTTTCTGCATCATCAATGAATGATAAAATTGTTCGCACGTTTTCAGTTTGAAACGACACGGTGACAAGAAATTGATAGCTGAACGTCCAGTTACGCCTTTATCCTAAATCTCTTGAAAGCATCAAATTTGACGTTGAATATTCAAAAGAATATACTTAATTCACTTTCCAACATGTTCTCTCTTATGCACTTCACTCTCCACGCATATTCGAAACATCAAAAAGCAGTTTAAACTTGTTAAAAATATGTTTAAGTTCAATAAACAGCAAATGTGACGCTGAACGGCTCAATGACATTCACTCACTCCGAAATTGCTCTGAACCTGGTTGTTCATTCTCTGAATTGGTTGAGGTTGGCGCGCTTATTTGAGATGATGAAATTTGAAAAGCGATATTAAACAGCAAATAATAAGAGTAAAGTTATTAAAAATAATTCTTTGCTCACAAGAAGGACTTGTCAACTAAAATTTAAATTATTTATCAGATTTTTTCCTTAAAAATAAATGATAGATTTTAATTTCGAAAGAAAGGAATATATTTTTAATCTTAAATATGAATTCACAATAATTTCTAATATTCTTATGCACTTTACATTTATTATTTGTTGTGAGCATTTGACTTACACATTGATTCATTTCAAATAAACACGCCAACGGTAACTAATCACGTTGGTCCTCCGCGATGGGTCATTTGCTCTTCCGTGGATGGTCGAAATGAGTGAAAACAAGATGAACGTACTGACCATCCCGAAAGGATACTTTCATTATCCCTGATAGTGAGTCCGACCTTCTTACAATACTCAGACTGGCCATAAAATCAGAGTCTCTCTGACTATGTCGAAAAAATTCTGAAAGGCTCATTAGACCATCTAGAAGAACGGACTGGCTCTCCAAATTTTCACTCTCTAACTTTGACCATCCATTTTTCTCCGTGTACAGTTGAAGTCGATGTTGATTGGGACGTTTCCTTTTCCTTCTGAAACTTATCATTAGATTTTTCATTGACTCTTCGTACGGTTGAAGTCGACGTGGACTGAAAAGTTCCTTTCTGAGACTTAGATCTTCCATCGAGGCTTGGTACAGCTAAAATCCGCAGCTTTATCCTTCGAATTCATTTCTGAGGCACTGCTGTTTGCATACTCCTTGGTTTTAAGTACTGCCAACTTGCTCACTGCTTCGGCATATGTTTCTATAGAAAAATTTATAGATTCTTATAAATTTGAGATTTCAGTTTTTGCATGCATCTAGTGGTGTAGTACTTAAAGAAAAAGTGGGCTGACTTAGATAAAATTTATAACTTAAACCCAATAAGAAAAGTCGAAAGTCGAAAGTCATCTTTTTTATCAAAAATTTAACTACTTTGTCGAAAATTTATATGTTTAGTAGACGGATTAATTTTTTGGTTGAAAATTCATGTATTTTGTTGAAAATTCGTCTTTTTGTGATAGAACATTAATCTTGTTGGTCAAAAATTTATCCTTTCTGGTTAAACTTTTAACAATTTTGTTCAAAATTCGTTTTTTTTTTTGCTCCAAGTTAATTTTTGCTTCCTCATAGAGGAAGCTTTGTAATGGTAACATTTTCCAAAATTTTTAAATTCATTCAAATGAACCTTCCCCAATTTAAAAATGTCTAATACAATGTTCTAAGCAATTGTCCGGATGTGTGGTGTGTGAATGTTTGGATGTCACGCTTTTCTGTGAACACGATAACTTGAAAACGGTCGCAGATAAATTGATGAAATTTGGAGGGCTTATTTTCCCGACTAATATCTTGAAACTGACCGAAGGATTTCTGAAAATATTTGTTGCATTTTTTCTGAGCACTTAATAATATTTGAAAAATCGGTTTTTTATAGTAAAACTTTTTTCATTTACATAATTCAAAGTTGATGCAAGAATATAAAAGATTCCTTGGTTCGAAACGAATCGATTGACCTATAATATTAATATATTTTATTAAAGCGTAGGGAAGTTATGGGAATTTATATATTTTGAAAATCGGTTCTTTATAGTAAAACTTTTTTCATTAACATAATTCAAAGTTGATGCAAGAATATAAAAGATTCCTTGGATCTACACAAATCGATTGACCTATAATATCAAAATATTGTATTAAACCGTAGGGAAGTTATGGTAACTTATATATTTTGAAAATCGGTCTTTTATAGAAAAACTTTTTTCATTACCATATTTCAAAGTACATGCAAGAACAGAAAAGATATGTAGATTCGAGATGAATCGATTGGCATATAATATTAATACATTTTGTTAAAAAGAAAGGAAGCTACGGTAATGAATAATATTAAAAAATACGGTTTTTTATAATAAAACTTTTTTCATTAACATAATTCAAAGTTGATGCAAGGATATAAAAGTTTCCATAGTTGGAGACGAATCGATTGACGTATAATATTCATATATTTTATCAAAGCGTAGAGAAGTTATGGTAATTTATATATTTTTAAAATCGGTTTTTTCTAGTAAAACTTTTTTCATTAATATAATTCAAAGTTGATGCAAGAATATATAAGTTTCCTCAGTTCGAGACGAATCGATTGACCCACAATATTAATACATTTTATTGAAGAGCAGGGAAGTTATGGTATTTTTTTTTTTTTTTTACGTGAGAAGTTGTAGGCTCCGGAAGCTACGATCATGGTTCTTTAAAAGCAACCAATCCCGACGCAACTGGAACGTGTACGTCATCCGCTTGTGCTCCTTCTGTCCTAGAAGGTAAGCAAGAGCGGGAAATTTACGCGAGATAACATCGGGCAACACTGTTCCTTGGAGTCAGGTCTCTAGCCGCGGATGATCTTACGCGGCAGACGGGACAGTTGGAGATGAAGTTTCACCTCTGGATACTTTTTTAGAGCTACCAATCTTTGTAGAATGTTATGAGGAACAGTGTTGACGGACCAGATGAAGTGATCCCAGAAGAACAGCCTTTTGCATCCGGTTCGCGATGGAATGAGCCTGACGCTGGCAAGCTGGAATCTTGTTGAGTTGGCTAATAAATGAAGCTTTCATACCTCCAAGACAGCCGATTATGAGAACTACAAGATGGACTTTAAAGCCTTGGTACAGCCTGCTCAGCTCGAAAAGAAGTGCTTGATATTTCGCCCGTTTTTCTTCCTCCTTTGCCGTGATATTACCATCGGCTGGTGCCGAGAATTCAATCACGTAAATGATCTTGTTCTTCAGATCTTGGAGGACAATATCAGGCTTCGTAGCACTGATACGTTGAGTGGTGGAGAATGAGAAATTCCAGTAGATCTTACACTGATCATTCTCCACAACGGACTCGAGTTCCCCCTGGGCGTATGGCAAGACGGGCAATAGATCAACACCATAGAAGTGCCTCAGATGGTAATATAACACTTTTAGAGCCGCATTGTGTCTCTCTATGTACCCGTATCGTGCATATTTTGAGCATCCACTGAGAACATGTCCAAGTGTTTCTGGCTCTTGCTTGCACGCTCGGCAGTTGGTATCGCCTACAGGTATATTCATTATGCGCTCGCGGTAAACTAAGGTGTCTATAACGCCATCTTGACAGGCAAACAGAAATCCCTCAGTCTCCGATTTTAATCCAGCAGACTTGAGAAACATGTTGGACAGACCCATCGAGAGCTCTTCTCTACGTATAATGCCGTAGAATTTACCATGAAGGGGCTTGTCAGCATTTTCTCTTAGTAGAAGCGTATGTTCTGCTTCCTGTACACGACTTTTGAGCACCAAAGGTGTTAGTGATGTTAGGCCATGTGTAGTGTCGCTGGAATCAAATGGGAGGCCAAGCTCCTCTGCGGCCCTATCTGCGGCACGATATAGAAACGCCGCAGCATTGACGACTTCATGTTGATGTACTAGTCGCATAAGAAAATCTGTGCTGTTTAGAACTGAGCAGGCTGTAGCCAGAACCGTTCTGCGATGAAGACACTCTAAGCTCAGCAAGCCTCTACCCCCTTTATCTCGAGGGAGGTATATTCGAGGTACGGAAGATCTAGGATGATGACTTCGATGGATTGTCATCATCTTGCGTGTGCTTCGGTCAAGTTGCTTCAACTCATCGACGTTCCATTTTACTGCACCAAACGTGTAGAGCAGTATAGGAACGGCCTGCATATTGGTCGCCTGGATCTTATTCTTTCCAGATAATTCGGAAGCCCAAATTTTTCTGAGAATTTGGCGATACTTTTTTCCAAGGGCCGTTTTTAACGCAAGCACATCATGGGTTTCCGCTTGCGGTATTCCAAGATATGTATATGTTTCTCCAATACCAAGATGTTGAATGGTATTTCCGCCGATGAGTTGAACATCCTGATCGTGACCCGATGATGTAGTTTCAAGTCTTCCTTGGTGTAGGTGGACGCAGGCACACTTGTCCAGTCCGAAGGTCATGCCAATCGCTTTAGAGTACCTATTTACCGCCTCCACAAGGATGTTAAGGTCCTCTTTCGAGGAAGCAAAGAGTTTAAGGTCGTCCATGTATAAAAGGTGGTTGACCTTATGTTCTCTTTTGTTCGGCGGGCCACATAGGTATCCAGAGCTTTTGCCTCGGAGCACAATAGATAGAGGCAAGAGGGAGATGCAGAAAAGTATCGGACTTAGAGAGTCTCCTTGGAAGACTCCCCTCTTATATGTGATATAGCTTGTAGTCACTTGTCTTTTGTCAGATGTTATGACAAATCTTGTCCGCCACAAGAGCATAAGCTCTTTTATGCATCTCACTATTTTTGGATGCACCTCCATGCATTCAATGAGCTTAATAAGTAGCTCGTGGTTCGTGTTATCGAATGCCTTACGGTAGTCAATCCAAGCCATGGACAGATTGCGTCGATACCTGATCGAGTCCTGGGTGATACACCTGTCTATTAACAGGTTCTCCCTGCAACCTGCCAGACCTCTCTTGCATCCACGTTGTTCAACTATTGAACTCCATACCGGCTCGATAGATGTTAATATCCTCTCTTTGAGGATGCCAGTGAATAGCTTGTAGCTGGTGTTTAAACAAGCTATGGGCCTGTAGTTCTTTGGACTTGACAAATCTCCAGTCTTAGGAATCAATACCGTGCGTGCTTCCACTAGCCACTGCGGGACTGGTTGTTGTCCGTTTAAGAAAGTAGTAAATATACGAGCTAGATGTTGGTGCGTAGAAGTAAACTTCTTCCACCAAAAGTTGTTGATTTTATCTGGCCCGGGCGCTGAAAAGTTCTTAGTTCTAGCGATAACTTTCTTCACTTCTTCAGCAGTAATTAGTGGACACTCTTCCTCTGGACCTTGTAACCTTTGCCTTTGGCAAAAGTTACGAAAGAGTGATATATCTGAAGCGTCTTCATTTAGCTGATAAGTATCTCCATATACTTGTTCCCAGAAGACTTGAATCTCTTCGCGACTAGGCGGATTTTTAACGGCACGTGATGTTTTATTGAACAGACGGGAAGGATGAGTAGAAAAGGTGCAATTTTCCTGAATCCACTTTACTCGCCGTTCAAGGCGCTGTGTCGCTGTTGAAAGAGATCTTATTTTTTGCGTCCAGTGCTGCTTGATGGTCAACAGTTTACACTTGTTCAGCGTGTGATTTGCTTTCCTCAAGTTTCGAGCAAGTGCCCTAACTTTTGGAGTGAATTTTTTATTTAATGTTATGTAGCTAATCACGCACTGAATATTTGATGCATGCCGTCTCGCCGTTTCAATTTTGAATTGAAGCTGTGCAATACGCTCGCGAGTCTTACTCAGACGTACTGAAGTTTCGTTACTTCTACTGTCGCTAAGCAAGGACACCGCCTTCTCGTAAACAACGCAGTTCAGATTCCAGAGATTAACATCTTCGGGGAGCAAATCGGGGAGAGCAGTATTAGCTTCAGCTAATTTGTCCATCCTGAGAAAGACTTTTTGGTGGATAGATCTCCTATTTCTCATGTTAGCATTATCGGCTATCTGCAAAGGTGGTCTTGCTGGAACGGGTGGAATGTTCGATGGAGGATGTTGCTCTTCTTCTTGTTGATAAAGAGCTTCATATCCGTTTTTTCGCAAAAAGGATACCTGATCTCTTAAATACTGAGGCGTTTGATGAGCATATTCCGGGTGCATATTGACCCAACGGTCATGTAACCTCTGCATGAATCCTCTTCGCGCCGGTGAGCTTCTTTGCCAACAGGTAAGGATGTCTCTCCTGAGTTGGTCTGACCATTTAAATCGATGTTCTCGCGTTTGTCCGGGGCCATTGCCTGGTCGTCGCCTCGGTTCGGTCCTATTGCCACTCCCAACTGAACCATGGCCTCCATCCGAGAGAGGTCTATTGTGGGTGGCACTGCGCGATACTGGTGTCGTAACCGCATAATTCATTGCATTGGGGAGTTAGCCCAAAGCAACGTGGCTGACTGCAAGAGCCGGAGCTCTCGGGCGATGGGGTCGCCACATCCCTACGCATATATTATACTATTTTATTATTATTATTATTATTATTATCGATTAGCGATTCAAACTCGAAAGTTCATCGCCTCGTCTACCCGAAACCGCCACGCATCTCTATCCTGTGCATCCTCCATCCAGTTTAAGTAATCATGCCCTAGTTCTTTTACATCATCCCTTACATTTTTCTCCAATCTGATTCTCGGTCTGCCTAGAGGTCTCTTGCCAATCGGTTTCCCACTTAAAACTTGCGCCACTGTTCTTTCATTGCCCATTCTTGCTACATGCCCCGCCCATCTTAATTTACGCGCTTTCATTACTCTATTAATATTTGCTGACCCGTAGAGGGCGTGCAGCTCATCATTATGCAGTTTCCTCCATTCACCAGTCTCTTCGTCCCTCTTTGGACCATAGATTTTTCTAAGTACTTTATTTTCAAAAACTCTAAACCTATTCTCCTCTCCTTTCGTCAGCGCCCACGTTTCACACCCGTACATAACGACCGGCATTATTATTGTTTTGTAAATTCTTACTTTGATGTTTCTAGATAGCAATCGCGATTTTAGTAGTGTGTTTGCTGCATAGTAGCACCCATTACCAGCTTGCAGCCGTGCGTTGATTTCCGTTTTAATATTATTTTTGCCAGTTATAAAAGACCCGAGGTATTTAAACTCGTTAACCCTTTCGAATTTCATATTTCCGGCCATAAGATCCCTGCCTACATTACTTTGTTCGGAACGGACGACGGTCATATATTTTGTCTTCGATTCGCTAACTTCCAAACCAATATCTTTGGATTTTGTGATCAAGATCTCTGCGTTTTTAGCTACGGTTTCTTTATCATCCCCTAGTAAGTCGAGATCATCCGCATACCCAAGAATTTGTATTATCCCATTGAGGGTAGCACAGGTCGGATTCACTTGTACTTGTCTGACCACGTATTCTAAAACTAACTTGAAAAGGACGCACGAAAGTGCATCGCCCTGTTTCAGGCCATCGCGGATCGAAAACTCTTCCGATAAACTTCCGTTTGCACGTATTCTACCCCTACTGCCGCTTAAGCAAATTTCGATATGTCTAACTAATTTTCTTGGTACACCCAAGAACTCTAGGATCCAGTACATTCGTTCGCGTATAATAGAGTCGTAAGCTTTTTTGAAATCGACAAATAGCTGATGCACTACTTCATTAAATTCCCATTTCTTTTCTAACAGTTGTCTAATTGTAAACATTTGATCGCTTGTAGATCGGTTTCGGCGGAATCCACACTGGTAATCCCCAATGATTTCCTCGGCAAAAGGAGTTAGTCTACTTAAGATTACATTGGACAGGATCTTATAACATGAAGGCACAAGTGAAATTCCCCGATAATTGTTACAATTCGTTTTATCGCCTTTTTTAAAGATAGGAATAATAATAGAGGTATTCCATTCCTCCGGCATGCGTTCTGTTTTCCAAACTGCGCGTATTAATTTACAAATTTGCCTTGTGAGGCAAGAGCCTCCATTTTTTATCAGTTCTGCCGGTAGGTCGTCGATGCCCGCAGCTTTGTTATTTTTTAACTTCTTTATGGCCATTTCTATTTCTATATCAGTAGGATCATCAATTAATAGATCAACAGTGTGGATTTCACCGAGATTACCTTCAACGGGGGCTTCGCGTACGTTTAATAGCTTATCGGAATAGTTTTTCCATAAATTCAGTCTCTCTGTCGCATCGGCTACTAGATTGCCATTTTCGTCCCTCATTACTTCCGTTCTACTTTGAAAGCCTTTCCTTATAAAATTGATTCCCCTGTACATCTCACGCGGGTTATTTTGTTTATTATGCGTTTCTATTGCTAGTATTTTATTCTTTTCGCACTCCCTTTTCTTGGATCTATAAAGCCTATTTGTACTTTTACTAATCTCGAGATACTTCTTATGTGTTTGATCGCACTTATTTTGTAAACTAATTAGTTTGGCCTTCCGATGTTTTTCAAACCAAAGTTTGCACTCTTCGTCAAACCATGGTTTGCTTTTGGTTACTTTCTTTAAACCTATAGTAAGTTTCGCTGCTGTCTTTATCGCCTTTTTCATATTGCTCCACAGGGTTTCCGAGTCCTCCACGTAATTATCGTTATCGTCTCTCTTTTCTTGGAGAACGTCGAAACTATTAGAGATCTCAACTTGATAATTTAATATTTCTGTTGGTGTTTTAAACTTATCTATATTGAAACGAACTGTTGGCTCTATGGGGCTTCTTTTCTTACTTAACGCTAGCCTAGATCTTAGTTTTACCATCACGAGAAAGTGGTCTGAATTTAAATCCGCTCCCCTGCACGATCTTATATCGAGAATGTTTGTATGACGTCTTCTGTCAATTAGAACGTGATCAATCTGATTGCGAGTGTTACCGTCTGGTGATGTCCAGGTGGCCTTATGTATATTTTTATGCTTGAAAAATGTGCTTTTGACAACAAGGTTCTTTGAAGCTGCAAAGTTTATTACTCTAGTCCCATTATCATTACTGACGTCATGCAAACTTTCCGACCCTATTGTAGGCCTATATATCGGTTCTTTTCCAATTTTCGCGTTGAAATCTCCCAATACTATTTTTGTCAGACGTTGAGAACTTGTCAAAAACCTGTTCGATTGTTTCGTAAAAAAGATCCTTAGTATCTTCGTCTTTGTCCTCGGTGGGGCAGTGCACGTTGATCCACACCTGTTTGCTGAAATTACCCTTTAGTACAATATATGATAACCGATCTTTAATGAATTGAATGTCGATATCCGCTTGCGAAATTCGTTTATTAATGAGAAAACCGGTTCCCAGTCTGAACCCCTTAGCTCCCCCATAGTGAAAAGTATAGTCATCCTTAGAAATTGACGCGAAATCGCCCGGCCAGCAGGTTTCTTGAAGTGCTATTAAGTCAGTATCGTATTTGATTGCTATCTCAATGAGTTCGCTAAATCCGCCAGTATTTAGACTACGCGCGTTCAGAGTTCCCGCCCTTAGATATTTTACGGTAGTTTTTTGTTGTTGCAAGTTCGCCATGATAATTTCGTGGAAATCCGCACGTTAGGATCCTATTCCGATCGTAGGTGAGTCCACCGTCCCAGAAGTGATAACCCCCATACCTCTCTGGGTCTAAGTATGGGAGCTTTCCGACTTTGACAAGGACCGTGTCAACTTGTCGGCAGACACATTACAGTTTCATCCTCGTATCCTAACATCCCCCTGCAAGGCAGCGCGCCTACTGGCATCAATACCCCTTTGGCCCTGTGCAGGCGAATCATTCCACACATCCCTTGCGGGCAGTGTCATCGCTGCGGTGTCCAATGGGGCAGCAGGATTTTTCCCTTACAAGATTTTTAGTTTTGGTTCGGGTAGAGTTTCTAGGTGGATACACGCTGCACCTCGGCTTGCCAGAACCCACCCATTGCCTATGAACGCGAATGGGTGAGTTCCCCCAAGCCATGGTTGTCATGTACCTATTTTCTACCAGTGCTGGGCTCACCACACTCACGACTGGTTCCTATCGGCTGTCCGCGACTGCTTATTCTTGTATTCGCAGCTAACCTTAAGGGCTGTTCAGCCTTACTGGCCGTTCCTCTATCCGCAACCTGAGGACGCGCTACGTAGTGGTGATAGGAAATCCACCGAGCAGTTATGGTATTTTATATATTTTTAAAATCGATTCTTATAGTAAAAATTTTCTCATTCTCATAATTTAAAGTTGATGCGAGAATAGAAAAGTTGTGTTGATTCAAAAATGACAATTTTTGTAAAGAAATCATAAAGCTGGGAAAGGGATAGTGTGCGACAGATCTTTTCCCTTCTTCTTTCCAGCTCGAAAAATTATCATTTCTAACACAAAATTTGATTTGTCTGATTTGTCTTTGTGTTAAAAAATTTGTTTGCATTATTTTGTAGTTTTGCATTTTTCGTACATTTCTATTTTTAAATTGATCAAAATGAAGACTTTGGTTTATCTATTATTCAAAAAAATAGCTTATGCTTCCTCTATGAGGAAGCAAATGCATTTGCTAACGGAAAGCAAAGTGCTCGTGAAATGAGCACCGTATAATTATAAATACAAACAAAGTGGAAACACTCGAGATCGAATTCACAGCTAGTTTTGAATTATTTCTTATTATATATAATTTTCATTTATTTTAAACATTATTTGTATAAAACGAATGAAAATTATACCTAATTTTCTCCACTATATATAATTTTTCCACTATAATAGCATCATATGTCCAAAGTACACCAATATCAGAAATGGTTTTTGTATCATTTTGATTGAGATACAACTTAGCAGTCTGTATGAATCTTGTTAAGAAAGTTAAATAGGCATCAGGAGGAGTAAAATACATAAAAATCAAAAATAGTTTTGGCATTTCGTATATTGCCCATAGCGACAGGGAGAGTCCGCAGATTAACCAAGAGCTCATCGGGCAAAGCCCGAAGTAAAGAAGTGTTTCGTACATTGCCCGACACCGCTCGGGCAATCTGCGGAACGAACGGTCCATCCTAGGTTTGCCCGCACTCCGGGCTATATCCACAACATATATAGAAAATTTACGCGTGGGGCAAAGTCGACACCGAGTACGTTAGCGTGCCTACAAGATACATGCAGATATACAGACAGACCAACCGACATTGAAATTTCTCACATTTGAAAAATTGTTTTTTCTAACTCAGGAGGTCTCCAAACGTGAAGATTTAATGAAAACCGACAAAGTCCAATTTCACAAAAAACTAATACCTTCTCATTATAGGATGAGAATGTAAAAAAAATTTGTTTGACAAGGGATTAGGTGTCGTTGGATCGAGAATTTAGTTCGCTTTTCAAGAGTCCTTTCAAGAATTCAAGGGTTCAGTTCGTTAACTAGATATTTCCAAACAAAATACAAAAATTAGAACAATTTCAAAATTTGAAAACAAAATTTTTTTGTCAGAATTTCATAAATTTTTGTCAAAGTTACTTACAGATAAGTAAAAAACTTGCAAATGCTTCTCACGCCATTTTAAATTTTAAAACTGATGTTTGAACGAACATAATCAAAGCTTATGGCGTAAGAGAGTTGGGGACATGAGCTTTTGTAAGGTCATCGCCGGCCACTATTTTCTTTGAAAGCATAGTGAAAAATATGACTTGCGTGGTATGCCTGGATTCCGAAAATAATGAGCTACAACGAGTATTTGTCAAATTTTTATAAACATGTATTATATTAAAAATATGCTTCGTAAAAGTTACCCTACTTTGGAAGACTAATTTCTAGGCAATTTCTCTCACAAATTTTCGAAATAGTGGATGTAGATTGATATTTCATCTACAAATAACAATTTATTTAAACAAATGTCCCGAATGGAAGTTTCCTCGTGAAGAAAAATTATTTTTTCTTCAATTATTATTGGAAATAAACTCTTGTCGAAAACATTTTATTCTTTATTCAATTTCAGGAGAATCATAATTATTAAGTTCAAGCAAGATATCAAGCATAACAATAATATTTACAATGATTCGAATCCAAGATTGATTCGAGTGCTGAATCTTTATTTATTTATTCAAAGTTTTTTACAATAATCTCATCAATATAAATATCGATTGTTACTGCTCTGTGCTGGTCTGCTTTCTGTGCGAAAATTATATGAAAATATAGATTTTATCTACAAAATTACTTATAACAAATAGATATATCAATAATTGCTAGTCAATTTAGTTGGTTCAATTTTATTGTAATTTACGGAGATTTATAGAAAGCCTGCATTCTCAAAATATATTTTCAGAACGTAATCATAAAAATGGCGTGTTTTCATGACTCCATAGACAAACGAAAAAGAACGCGTTTTGAGCGGTGTCTGGCGGTGCGTTGGATGAGTTACAAAATAGGGTTCAGTAAGCACGGCGTGACGTAGAGTTAAAAAAAAAACTCGATTTGTGCATGTCTCCGTATTTTCGTAGCGCTTGAGAGAGACCGTGGATGACAAAGATAGAGAGAGAAATCATAGGAGATTGGTGAGTCGATGATTTTAAAGAGAAGTGTAGCGTGCTATGCGAGTAATTTTACACTAATATAGTTTCACCAAATTTCACATAATTCATGATTTTATAATGAAAACTCTCGTTCGTGCCTTCACCGACTCAAAACGCGATTTTGCGTTTGCTGAGGAGACATGAAAACATGCCATTTATGATTTTGTTCTGAAAGGTATCGTGCGTGACTTCTGTCAACAGACGGCTTCCTTTTTGAAACTGGCGCCATGTTTTTGTAACACGTCTCCGGTTTGGTACAGAGGGTCCAGAGACAGTGTGGCAACCTAGCCGGATGCCGCCATTTTGCGAACGGATGCCACCATTTTACTTTCAGGTTTTCTATAGTGTAGTATATCTATATATACCAAAATATCTATGAGAAAACTGAGCCAATCAGAAAGAATGACACTAGGTTGCCACCCTACGACTACACCTACGACTCGTTACAAAAAAATTGCGCTCGTTTGAAAAAATTCGTCTGTTCACACTAGTCACGCGATGTTCTATTACATCATCAAAATTTGGAACCTTCGGTTTATTTTAATATCCACTGACTTTGGGTTGCATTTGGCCTCTCTTCATTTTGGGCCAATAGCAAATTTTTGGGGTTCTTTGAAAAAATGCTTGAATAAAATACCCTATATTATATCTTACAGCTGGGAGTAATCAGCTGCCGCCCGGAAGTCAAACCCCAAGGCAGCCCCAGCGTAGAATCCGGACTGATCAACGTTAGTATATTATAATTTTTTTTGAAATAACAAAAAATTGCTGAGATTCAGAAAAAGATCAGGATTTTATTTCTTAACTGCCAACAAATTGTTCTCACTGAACGACGTTGCCCCTGGGGACCTTTAAAACAAATTTTCAAATTTTCACCAAAACAGTACATATTCTTATAGAAAATTTAATTGCACATCTTTTTTCATTGAACAGAAATGTTATAACTTTCCCCGCTTTCAAAGTAAACCCGTTTAAAAAAAAATAAAAATTTCTGTAAATTTCAGAAATTCACGAAAGTTTATCAAATTTGTGGAAATTCATGATAATTTATTGAAATTTGTAGAAATTTATAGGCATTTATCGTAATTTATGGAAATCTATAGAAAGCCTAGATTCTCAAAATATATTTAAATCATCAAAATTTGGAACCTTCGTTTTTTTTAACATCGAGTGACTTTGAGATTACATTTGGCCACTCTTCATTTTGGACCACTATCAGATTTTTGGGGTTCGTTGAAAAAATACTTTAATAAAAAACCCTATATTATATATTACAGCTGGAAGTAATCCCCTGCTGCCCGGAGTTCAAACCCCAAGGCAGCGCCAGCGTAGAAGCCGAAATGATCAACGTTAGTATATTATAATTTTTTTGAATTAAAAAAAAAATTGCTGATATTCAGGAAAAAATCCAAATTTTATTTCTCAACCGCCAATAAATTGTTCTCGCTGAAAGATGTTGGCCCCCGGAGACCTTTGAAACAAGTTTTAAATTTGTACCAAAAAAGTACATATTCTTATAGAAAATTTAATTGCACATCTTTTTTCATAGACCAAAAATGTTATAACTTTCCCCGCTTTCAAAGTAAACCCGTTTCAAACAAAAAAACAGTTTCTGTAAATTTCAAAAATTTATGAAAGTTGATGAAATTTGTGGAAATTAATGATAATTTATGGACATTTGTAGAAATGTATAGGCATCGTAATTTATGGAAATTTATAGAAAGCCTAGATTCTCCAAATATATTTAAATCATCAAAATTTGGAACCTTCGTTTTTTTAATATCGACTGATTTTGAGATTACATTTGGCCTCTCTTGATTTTTGACCAGTAGAAAATTTTTGGGGTTCGTTAAAAAAATATTTTAATAAAAACCTCTATATTACATTTTACAGCTGGAATTGACGAAATGCCACCTGGAGTTTCAACACCAACGCGGCCGCGTATAAGTCAGGATGATGAACGTTAGTATATTATCATTTTTTTGAATCAACAAAAAATTGCTGATATTTAGGAAAAAATCCAAATTTTATTTCTTAACTGCCAATAAATTGTTCTCGGTTTCCCCGTTTTCGAGGTAAACCTGAAAACCCCGATGAAAAAAAAACCTCCTGTAAATTTTAGAAATTTATGAATGTTTATGAAATTTGTGGAAATTAATGATAATTTATGGAAATTTGTGGAAATTTATGGGCATTTATGGAAATTCAGGAAAATGTGCAGTAATTCATCGGTATCTTCAAATAAAATTTCTGCTGGGCGCATAAGCTCAGGCTATAACTTCTGTAATTTGGAAGTAGACCGTTAACTGCAAAATGAACGATGCCGAGAAAATCGAAAAAAACTGTTCGAATCTTCATTCGCATGTTTAGCGGATTCTAATCCACTTTGTAAACTTTTTTTTGTTCTCCTTGACTAATTTGCATAGATATTGACATATCTGCCAACAAACTGTTGAAAAGTGTTAATTATTGAAAATGTAGTTAATGGTGTTAATTGGGATTCTAAAATTCGGGAAAACGCCGTAACCGGCTGTTACGGCTTTCTTCGAATTGTGGACCTCAGAAACAGGCCTGTTGCGTAATATTGTGACTTATTACATATTCATAATATTATTATAAACAATTTTTGAATTTTCAATTGTAAATTTTTACAATTGAGTACTCTTTAATTAAAAAAAATGTGCAATTCAAAAGTGTGCAATTTTGAATAATTGCAATTGACAATTCATGAATTTTGAAAATATGGCTTTACAGATTATTCAGTTTTCAAGAATTATATTTTAAATGTATGTAATTTAAAACATTTTTTCGAATAGTTCAATTTTGAAGAGCTACATTAGAAAATTCTTCAATTTTAACTGTTTGCAGTCTAAAAGCTTTTCAATTTTGAAGATTTATAATTGATCGAATTTGAAATGTAAATCATTGAAATGGCAGCGTTTTCACTTGTAGTACTGTATTTTTAAACCGTAAATTTGAAAAATTAAATTTTAAAGATTTGCAATTTAAAGTTCTACAATTTTGAAGATTCATAATTTAGTTTCTTTAATGTGGACAATTTGCAGTTTTAATGTCTTCAATTTTAGAAGATTTGATATTCGATGTTCTGCAATTTTGGAATTACTAATTATTTAATTCAATTTTGAAGACTTGCACAACAAAATTCTTCAATTTCAGAGAGAGTTTTGAATTTTAAATCTTCCAAATTTATGAAATTTCAAATGTTGATTGTGGAAATTGTAGAAAGCTTTTATAATTTGTAATTATAAATACTTTGAATGACGAAATCTTTAATTTTAAAGATCAATGATTCAAATTTTTTCTATTTTAAAGAGTTCCATGACTAGGACTTGTCTTTTGAAGGAATGTAATTTTAAAAAAAAATTTCTTTTGTTCAACTTTTAAGATTTACAATCATAACTTCTTCCACGTTAACGACATTAAATTTGAAATTCGTCAATTGTGAATATTTGCAATTAAAGGCTTTTCAATATTATTAACGGAATTAATTCATGTTCACTTATTAAATGTACATAAATTCCGAAGGTATGAAGTATCAGCAAAGCTCGAAATTATTGACTAAAAATGAAATTTTTTTTCAACGTACTTGGATTATAATCAAAGAGAATTTAACAAACGAATAAAATATTACAAAATAGATTTTTCAAATGTTAATTCCGAAATAAATTAATAATTTGTACATCAATTCAAATATTTAATAATAAATTTAACAAATTTTGAAACTCAAATAAATTATAAAGAGATCCTCTTTGGCAACTTATAATAAATGCAGTTACTTCGTTTCTTGAAATTCAAACCTTTTTTTTCGGGGTTGCTCGGACCTCTCTGAAATCACAACATGACTTTTCAGTAGATTTTGCAAAAACTTCAGTTAAATACTCTGCTTTTCTCTGCATTTTACCGAGCCTCCATTAAAATCTAGTGAACTTGGCGTTTTCCATTCACTTTTACATTTTACTAAAATATCATGTTTTCCATATTTGTACCGATCATGTTGTAAATTTGACACATCCTTTTCCTGCGTGTGTTATGAAGGGAGTTTTGGGGTCACCGATTTCAAATTCTTGGGGTTCGCTGAACCCATTCTTTAATGAAAATCCGTATATTATATCTGTTAGTAGTATATATCTAATAGACGTAAAAGCAACTGCAAAAATTACAGAGGGATCAGCTCATTGAGTACCGCAAGTGAAATATATTTAAAAAAAAATTATTCTTAGGGTAATGAGAATAACGAAAGAAAATATATGGAAAGTCCAAAGTGGATTTATGCCAGGAAGATCACGTACGGATCAAATATTGAGCTTAAGACCGATCAAAGAAAAAAGTTTGAGAGTAGGGAAGAAAGTTTTCTGTGCGTTTGTTGACAAACGTTTGTAGACAAGTTCCTAAGAATGGCCCTCTTCTACGAAGAAGATGTGGATCTCGAAAAGTAAGGGCACGTGCGTTAGAATTCACAGATGATTAGATTGTTATGGCAGAATCAAACGAAGACTTGCGGAGAGTGATGAACATGCTTGTTAAAATTTAGATTTTAGCGGTTGACCCACCATCTACTGGTCTGATCGCGCTCGGTTTTACTACTCAAGTTGGACTGTAGATCAGTCGGCCCAGTTGTGTAAAACGATCAGCACGTACTATTGAATACAATATCTTTTACTGAAATTGCAGCCTTTTCTCAGTTGATTCCCTCAACAAGTTATGGGCCCAGCACCCAGCTTTATGAGTGTTAAAAGGCTGTCAGTTTAATCCGCGAAACGCAAAGTTATTTAGTGAAATAGTTATTATTGATCAGTCTTTTCCTCGTGTATGCACGGAAAAAATTTATCCGTGAAGAAGTCACGAACTTGTAGCTAGGTCTCGGATCCGAGATAACAAAATGAAACATTAAATCCTTATTTCTATGAGAAATATATGGATAAACTTCGAAGTTTCTTACGAACAGTTCGAATTTCCTACGAACAGTTCCTGAAAATTTCAGACTGAAATAAAAAGAGGAAAAATTTTATTTGTGCGATTTAATTTTATATTAATTTATAAATTCGCAACTCAGAAGATTCGAACCTCAAACACTGCTGACTCACCAGTTTCTAAACATAAACCAGGAGTGCGTAAACACGCGCAGCCATCGAGGCCAAACAAAATAGGTATTATAAAACTTCTAGCCACTCATCCGACGAGCTCGAGATACACATACGAGCGCACACACGCACCGCGCGTGTGTGCGTGGGCCACGTACAAGGAGACTTAGTTTCGAGTTCCCAGATTTGTCGGGCAAGCTCGTGAGTGCTCTGAGAATCTTTTCCCAATCACTCGTAATATTTTTGTAATTATTCACGTAAAAAAAAAGTGATGAACCGTTTTAGAATTTTCACATCGAGTTCGTCAATCTTTCTCAAAGTTCGTAGCTTATTTACGAAAATACATAAATATCCGATGAATTTTTCTCATATCCGAGACCTAGCTACTAGTTCGTGACTTTTTTACGGATAAATTTTTTCCGTGTGCACAGTTTCGGGAAGAGTGAAAATGGCGGAAGAACAAATCTCCGCAAGACACTTAAAAAATTTTAACTGGATGAACTTCCAATCCTGGAACTTCCACGTGAACTCATTGTTCATGCTTTATATAATCTCAGACATCGTTGATGGCTCAAGGCAGCAACCCGCTAACCCGACATCAATCGAGGGTAAAGTCTTTGTGAAGGGCAATGCGAGAGCCATGTTCCTGATTTCGTCGACTCTGGAAGCCTCTCAGCTCGAGTGATTTCTTACATGCACTACAGCCAAAGAGATGTGGGATAAACTGAGTGACATTCATGAGCAAAAATCGGCTGCTAACAAATTACTCCTCACGCATCGTTTTCATGAATACAAAATAAATCCAACCGACACTGTAGTTCAACATATGGCGAAGGTTCAAAACATGGCGGCGCGAATCATGGATGTTGGAGAAAATATATCGAACGTGGCCATAACGAACAGTCCAGCGAGCCTTCCATCAAAGTACAACGCTCTGCAAACAGCCTCGGATAGCGTAAGTACAGAGAACCAGATGCTGGACATCCTAGAAGAAAGCCTCATAAAGGAAGAAAGTCGTCTAACGAAAAGCTACGAAGCGACAACCGCCTTTTCTGCCTTGAATCTCGATAACAGCCCAAAATCTACGGAGTCAGAGCCGAAAATGACTCATCGAAGAAAAAACGTCGAGTGTTATTACTACAAGAACTACTCCAAGGCTTGCTGACAGTGGGGCATCCAGACAAATCACCTATCGACGCGAGTGGTTTAGTGAGTTTTAGCCCAGTGAGTGCGAATCTATCACTCTTGGTGATGATGGGACTTGTGAAATCAAAGGTTCGGGAACGATGCTAATTGAAGAATTTATCGATGGTGAGTAGTGCGTGTCGCGAATCGAGAAAGTGCTTTACGTGCCGGCATTACGCAAAAATTGATTCTCTATCGGTGTGTGTACATCAAATGGTTTCGATGTTTTGTTCTGTAGTCGTCAGGTTATGTTTACGCGCGACAACAAAGTCGCAGCTCTTGGATTCAAGGTGGACAACGAGATCTACAAGATGTTCTTTAACTCCAAGTCCTCACAAATAAGTTAAGAAGTCAACGGGTCAACCAGTAGCCTGCAAAGATGGCATGAGCGCTTAGGACATGTTGAAAAGAGTTCAAATGTTACAGACTTCCCCTCAAGAAGCCTGTCAACAGGCCTACAAAACCCGGAGAATATGTGCACTCCGATGCGTGTGGTCCTATGTCAGTGGAATCCCTTGGAGCTGCAAGGTATTATTTTACCTTCAAGGACGATGCATTGGGCTTCGTACATGTCCACTTCTTAAGGCATACGTCCGATGTAACGGAAAGCTTCAAGGCATACGAAAGCATGGTAGCCAACAAGTTTGGACGTCCTATGCAAATTTTGAATTCAGATAACGGAGGCGATTATCTGAATAAGGTATTAGAGAACTATCTTCCTTCCGTAGGAAATCGCAGAATGGAAAGTCTGAGCGTGAGAACAGAACAATCGTAGAGTGTGCTCGTACGATGCTTCATGCGAAGGATCTTTCCAAAAACTTGTGAGCCGAAGTGGTGAACACATTTGGTGGTCTACATTCCTAATCGTACTGCAAGTGCAGGAAGTTTAAGGAAAACCCCATATGAGTTATGGACTGGAAGAAAACCTAAACTCCCTCATCTCAGGGTCTTTGGTTCAAAAGCTTTTCTCCATGTAGACAAAAATTTCAGGAAGAAGCTCGATGCCAAGTCGACAAAAGTTCTACTCGTAGGATACGAGAAGGATTCATCAAACCATCGACTTTTCAACCCTGAAACTAAGAAGGTCACTGTGTCAAGAGTCGTTGTTTTCGATGAGTTGTCACAATTACCTAACAGCACGGGCCGAAAAAATTCACAACATTGCTCCAAGCTCTGGAATTATGCGTTAGTATATTATAATTTTTCAAACTAACAAAAAATTGTTGAAACTCAAAACAAAATTTTAATTTTATTTCTCAAGCGCCAAAAAATTGTTCTCGCTGAAAGTCGTTGGCCCCTAGAGCCCTTTGAAACAAGTCTCGAACTTTAAATTGAAGAGTACATTTTCCTATAGGAAAATCAATTGCGTATTTATTTCTTTAGCCATAAATGTAGCTTTCCTCGTTTCTAGAATAAATTCCAAAAACTGGTTTCTTGAAAAACGAATTTGTTTTCAAGAATTTATGGAATTTGTGGAAATTTATTGAAATTTGTAAAGTTTGTCAAAATTTATGATAATGTATAGAAATTTATGAAAATCTATGGGAATATTTTAGCTTTTACGGATATTTATGAAAATGTGTAGTAATTCACCAATAACTTTGAATAACAGTTCTGCTGCATGCACACGCAGTATCTCAGGCTATAATTTCTAAAATTATAGGAATTTATATATAACATTCGTGGAAATTTGAGATTTTCATGGTAATTTACCTGTAAATGCTGATCACTTCGATGGTGTTCTGCTGGACGTATGAATTGTGCTCGAAAGTTTTGTGTTTCTATGGCTTCTTGAAGTTGATTGGCCCTCCAGCGATGCAACCTTCGGGAAACAGAATTTGTTTTCAATAATTTTTTTTTATTGAGAAATTAATTTATTGTCTGTTTCAAGTTATTGTTATGTATGCATGAGCAAGAATCGTATATTTTGAACCCATAGTAAATTTTTGGTATTCGTTAAAAAAATCCTGGAATAAAAATCCCTATATTATATTTTGTAGATACACGCAATCCACGAACACGCTCTATGGAATTGCTACATATGCAGAGTCTGATGTTGAGGTCAGCAGGAGGCTTCGAAGGTCAAAATAATTATCATGAATGTAAGTATATAATAATTTTTTGAACTGAGAAGAAATTTCTGTGTCTTAGAAAAAAAATCCAAATCGTTGGCCCTTGAAGACCTTTGAATCAAGTTTCGAATTTTAACTCAAAAAATACATATTCTTATCGGAAATTAGTTTCGTATTTTTTCTTTGGACAAAGTGCTGTACCTTTTTCCGTTTTTGAAGGGAACCCGAAAACACCGTTTTTACAAAAAAAAGGTATTTCTATAAATTTTGGAAATTCATAAAAATTTACGAAATTTATGACAAGCCGGTGATCATCAGCTCCCCAGGATTTTCTGTCTTACCTTCGCTTTTTTTATTTTATTGGGAAATGGAGAACAATCATAAAAATAAGCAATTTCATGATGACATTTAATTTGTAGAAAATCCAATCAATCCAGCTTATACTGTTGGTAAATTTAATCAGTCATAGCTCTCTATGTGTATATGTCATAGGAAAAATATATAATCCAGCCATTATATATAATCCATAGGAATTATATATAATGCCCGGCACGAAGTAGTTAAAATATATAATCCTGATTTTAAATATAATGATGAAGTTAAGGATGGGCGATTGGGCATGGTACATCAAAGAGCACTCATAGAATTCAACACAGGTTTACTCACTATTTATTAAAACATGCCATACTGTAATGACATTTTGATTCACACTGAACTTTGCTTTTTGCGCATAAATATTTATTGGTTCGACACTTTCTTTTGCAGGAACTATACAAAAAACTTGTATAAAAAGATTCGTGGGAGTTGATTTTTTTAAAATTATTTTAACCAATTTTTATTTCCCAACGAAGTTGACTTTTTTGAATCTTCAGAAGTGACATTTCTGTAAAATTTTCCGATTTATAAAGAAGGTCTTGAATCAGTTCAAGAATATGGTGATCCAAATTTATACCTGTAAAAGTTATACTTTCGATTTTTGGCGATCGATACCCCCTTCTCCAATTTTTTTGTTTTAGAGACAAAGAAATTAAATTTTTTTTTCTGCCATAGAGAGAGTAGATATCCAAATCACTTTGACTTTACCCTGATCAACACCTTCTTTTATGAAATCACCATGTATTTCAGCCATCTTTCTTCTACTTCCAGTCTCTTCTCTAAACTTCAACTCAATTTGGATTTTATTTAGACTCATATCAAAAGTTTTCAGTATGTGACTTTCATCAATTTCAGTGGATCTTTCTGCAGATGAATCGTCACACCAAATAGTTATCGGAAATAGACTTCAGCCAATCATGTATCGAATTGATTTATCCAGTGATATCGTTTCTTGGCAAGCATCGCTCACGGCTAAATACTCTGCTCTGCAAGTGGATGTTGTCACGCCACTTTGTTTGTGATTTCCTCATGCAATAGTATCTCCGAACCGTTTGATAACATATCCTCCAGTGGATATCGAACCTTCACAATCACTAAAGCTTGCATCTGTATGTGCTTCAAGGGAATCCGACTTGGATGTGAATCTTATTCACAGATGTTTTGTTCCTTTTAAATATCTGAAGACTCGTTTCACACCCTTCCATTCATCTTCTGTATGATATAACTGTTTTCTTGACAGATAATAATTGACAGTAGATGCTTTATCAGGCCGTGTGATATTAACAAGATACATTAAGGCTTCCAATAGCCTCTCTGTATGGAACTTGTTTCATCTGATGAGCACTCTCTGAATTCTCTTCTACAACATTACACCTCTTACTCCGGTTCTGAACTTGTCGAGTAACCATAGGTGTGCTTTGAGCGTTGCTTAGTTTGATATCAAAATTTTCTTGTACTCTCTCAGTATATGCAGCTTGGTGTACTACTACTTATTTTTCTGCTTTTTCCTCTGAATTGTCATTCCCAAAAAGTTTTGGGGTTCTCCCAAATATTTCATTTTGAAAACTTTAATCAAATAAGATTTCATATGATTCAGTTATTTTTCATTCTTACTTGCAATCAGCGTATCGTCAACATAAAGTAAAATGATTTCTACGATTCCATCCTTCCTGTACATGTATAAACGCGGATCGTGTAAGTCATTCTCAAGACCTGATCTACGTGCATCCTCAGAAAATGTCTTGTTCCATTTCTTTGGGCTCCCTCTTAGTCCATATAGCGCCTTTTTCAATTTCAATATTTTAGTCCATCTAGCTTTATCTGAGACTTCTAGACCATCTGGAATTTCCATGCGAACTTCTTTATCTAGGTTTGCATTTAAGAACCAAGTTTTTACGTCCATTTGGCAGACGTCTAGATCTTCTTTATTTATTGTAGATATTGTTGCTATGACAAGTGATGCTCTCGAGATAGGTGCATGTGTCTCTTTTAAGTCATATACATTTTTGTCTTTAAAGCCTCTGGAAACAAGTTTCGCCTTGTATTTTATAGAGCCATCACTCTCTATTTTCTTTCTGAAAACCCCATTTAGAATGAACTATGTTAGGTTTACTTCCATTGAGTTAAGCCTCAGGTCTGTCAACTTACTTCCAAACATTGTTCTCTTTCATAGAGTTCAGTTCTTCTTCAATTGCTTGTTTCCAAAATTCTCTGATCTCTGATCTCTACAGTCTCCAACTTCTGGAACACTTGTGCAGCGAGCGAAGCTCGTTTCGATTACTTTATTGGCCTTACTTTTGGTTACGGGGCTGTCAGGCAAACTCTTTTGAGTGATCTCATGGTTCTCATTTTCATTTACCAAATTCGATTTCTTAGGCCTTGCTCTTTTTCTAGGCTTAGATTTATTTGCATCAGACACTTGTGAATTTACCTTTTCAGCATTTTGAGAGTCTGACTTCTCTTTAAACTTATCAGTGTTCTCAGAGTCACTCTAACAATCTTCTCGGGCTAAGATGCCACAAGATATACCCAGTGGAAGTGTGTCCTACTAAAACTCTTTTAATTTCTGCATTGCTGAATTTAGATTCAGTTTTGGTAAACCTGAATCACACATGTATGCTCTGAGGACATTCCTGATAGTTTTGTTAAACCTTTCAGCAACTCCATTGAGTTCGGTTGTGTACGGAAGATGACTGCTAGTTCAATATTTTCTCTTTTCAATATCTCTGAAATCTTTCCTCCTGTGTATTCGGCACATTGATCTGCTCTTATATATGATACTTTTCTATGTTATCCTAGAATATTTCTGGATGTCGTAAGATAGTCTTCCAGAGTTTGACCAGTTTCGTCTTTAGATTTGATACAGTAAAGTGTAGAAAATCCCGAATAATGGTCTAGAAACGATATTATAAATCTCTTCTGGCCGGGCCATGATGTATGTTTCATCGGGCCCATCAAGTCTGAATGTATCGTATTGAGCTGGGTGTCTGATCTTCTCTTTGTTTGTTTGAATGGTAACTTTTCTATTTTGGAGACTATACAAAATTCGCATAACAAAATCAAATTACGAAACTTCACTTTTTGTACGCATTTCTCTGTTTCCTGTAACTTTTGCATGTAAGTCGAGGATGGGTGACCGAGTCTGATATGCCACAGAATTGATTCACTCATACTAGTTTCGGATTCGTTCAAAGAATGTAGAGTAAGTGTATCTTGTAAAGTCTTAAAGTCTTGGAGGTCATCAATTTTTAAAAGTCTCTGGTATGTCAGTCTGGTTTTCCATCCAGAATTCTCTAAATTTTTCGATTGAATTCTTTCATCAATGAGTTCCTTTGGATTCTCCCTCCCAATCGCAGACACTAGATCGTTTGTTTTATTCTCGCATCCCTCGGAACAGACTCCTAGCGAGCTGGATGAGACTTAGTTTTTAATATTTGTCTGTGATTGCTCTGAAGACTCATCTTCATTGTCCATCGCCATAAATGCCGTACACGTATAATTGTCATACTCATATATTATTTTACTCGCTTCGCTTAAATACTTTTTACTTTGAATCTAACTACCTAATTTGGCTTTTCGTATATACCTTCCAATATAGTCTTATCGTCCTTTTTATTATAAACTCTGAATATTTTTGCATCGGAGTATGTACCGAAACCTGCATCTGCCAGTTTTCGAAGTGATATCAGATTTTCTGAAATGTCTTTTGCAGCTACCACATTCACCAATTTAATTTGATTAGAATCAGTGTAATCATTTTTAAGTCAGATATTTCCTTCACCATCAATGGTTATATCAGCAAATACGTTTTTGTTCGCGTTCTCAATTACTCCTTTCTTAGATACTTTGAAATCGGATAAGATGAAGTTTTTGTTCACAACATGTTCGGTCGCACCCGAATCAGCGATAAACTCTACATGATTCCTAGTATTTACTGACTTACTAATAATACTTTTACTTTGTGTCTCGTCTGAATCGAGATTGTACTTTCCATCATAATCAGCTAGCCTGGCTTTGGCACCTGACTTTCAGACACGACCCCGTCCTCTTGAGTGACTGCCTCTGCCATGGTTTCCTCGGTTGTTTCTGGTGTTCTCGCTTGCCAGATTGCTATTGGGTCTCTGTTTTTATGGGTTTCCCTCCCTTTTAGCGGGAGGACCATACGAGCTATGATCTTGACTGTATGGTCTCCTGTTCTTACTCTAACTTGGATTTTCGTGGTTGTTGTGATAATCATCTCCTTTGTGGTCGGTGACCTTGTGACAATGTTAAAAGAACCACTGATTTGTAGCTTTCAGCGGGCAGTCATATTGCCAGTGACCTGTCCTGTTACATCCGTAGAATTGATGTGCCTTACCTCTGGAGTTGAACTTCTGTACCCTTGCAGCTTTAGGAGTTTCAGTCTGCTTCGCCTCTGGAGTATCGGCAATTGCTTCTCTGTCCGTTTCAATATTTAGTATTGCAGTTCTCAATGCATTCATGTCCATTTCATGTTTGCATAAGTTTAAGACTGTGAACTCAATGAGGCGAATCTCTGGTACAGCTCCAATGATAGCTTGATCGAAATCTGATCTTATTTCCCTATCACTGAGTTTGATCTCTGATTATGCAATCAAACCTCTCGCAAATGTTTTGTGCTTTTTCGCCGTTATTAATTTTGAAGTTATAGAGTCGAGTTCTAATGGAACTAGGAATTGTGCTTAAATCATTCATTTTACTCTCTCTCAGATTTTCCATGACTTCCCTGGGTTCTGTTATACCGAGAATCTTCTTGTGTTATTCAATATCTATTTGATTGATTATTATGTCTCTGGCATATTTTCTCCTTATACTCTGTCTCTATTCTGCGAAAACTGGACCAGGCACGTTTGGGTCAATCAAATTCAACAATTTGCAATTGATCAACTTGGTTCTAAAACTGTCTTGCCAGACAGCGGAACTCGTTTCGAGTGTCAGTTTGTAGCTCCTCTGAACTACAGGGGTTGGTCCGTTGTCAGTGACAGTCAGTCTGTGACTGTAAACTCGATTATCAACATAGCCACAGGCTGATGTAGATGTTTGAACATGCTGGGATGTTGATGCAGCATTGTTATTCAACTGGCTTATCTCTTGATTCTGCTCTTGATCATGCCTCGGTCTCTCCTTCTCTTGTTCAAGCATTCCAGACTGAATTTCAATCAGTGTTTCCACTAAGGTTTATGCTAACCGTCGAGCATCTGAAGAAGAACTTGAAGATAGTTTTTAAGCGTCTGAAATTGCGCTCTGCATTATGCTCTTCTGGATTGCTGAAGTAGTTGTACCTCTTTCATTGTTATTCCGCTTATAGTTGTTAAAATTAAGGGTATAGATGTGGAAGCAGATTCAGTGTCAGAAGTTGGTACACCATTCCTTCCTCTGCCATTTTGATTATCAGTTAAAGTGATCTCATTCTCTGAATTTCCCATAGTTTGAGATGGTGTGGTGGTTCCTGTGAAACTATATTTACTAACTATTGTCTGAATCTTACTGGCATTTAATATGAGATCTGACCTTTCTATTCTCATGTCAAAAATACTCGCTCTTGTATTCTGATCGAAGTTAATTAACTCAAGAAAAAAAACTCTCAATTATTTCACAAGACTTCCAAATCTTTTAGTCAACTAGATAGCCAATAGTTAAAAGAAATATCATCAAATATACTTATAAATGAAATGGATTTAATTCTCATATGTAATACCTTCAAAGGACGTTAATCTATTTGCATCATTTTTCTCTCAATCTGGACCAGATTTGATTGTGAGACATACTTAATTAGTATTATATAATGGTGTAGTCTTTTAATCAATATGTTCATACTGTTCAAAAAAATTTCTTTTCCCTCAGAAAACAATTCATTTCATCTTAATTTCTCTCTTTACATTAGACTAGATAAGCTTCCACCAGTCAATACCAGGCAATATTCTGTGCATTTCCTGAAGAAAAGATATCTCATGTTTCTTAACCGAAATAATTAAACTTCAGTCCAAAACGAGAGGTTGCACACCACTCTCAACTGTATTTAACCCACGAGTTACCAATAGAGACAATAGGATTTGGGTTGTACACGCACATGCGAGGGTCACTTTTGTAAGATCCTACCACCCTACCTAGTCAATAAACAGAACTCCCCAATTTTGGTTGAATATCTCAGTACTGACCCGAGAACATTGTGAAAAATATGAAGACTCTGGTGTGAACTTATTCGTGAACCAAGAATTCTCGCCAAGAGCCAGCGGCCAGGTCCGTCTGCAAGTCAGATCGGAGTGGGATACCAAACCCAAGAGAAGCCTCACAGCCGAATACGTTTTCCTGCCACTGAGTCTCCATTAATTTAATTCTTGACTAAATCTCTCATCCTAATCTCTTCAAAAAATTCAAATTTTATCTTCAATCATTTTTTTCATTTTCAAAGGAAAATAGTTTACTCTCAGAAACGCTCACACATATTTTGCAAAGACTCCGAAAGTGAGGAAAGTAATGATCTGAAACCTCATACTAAGAGATGAGTATTCCTCTTTTAGCCACAACCGTCATAACTCAAAATTAATTATGGACTGACTTCTAAAGATATTAAAAGTCCGGTAATTAATAAGATTCATTTCATTAACAAGGTAGAAGGTACTGCGGAATACACGACTCAGGGAGCCGCTGCATTCGCGAAAGAAACCGGGACTTACCCGAACGCAAGGCGTCCGTTCGAGTCACGAAAAAAGTCGCCGCAGCTGCGAACACCAGCCGACGTCATCTTGAGCGTTGAGTGAGTGAGAAAAAAGAAATTGATATGTTCGAGGGGGAGAGAAATATACAAGCACATTGACAAACATATAAGAAACAGAAAAGGTGTTGAAGCCTTTCTAATTTGCGGTTAAATTCCCTCCGTACTTCACGACAGTACAATCAACATTTTGGCGTCAAGTTTCTCGCACACACTCGTCAAACTCTGAAAAATTCGCATCTTTCTTTCAACGAAGTGGCTAGGTGAAGTCTCACCAAAAATATTTGTGGTACGCTCATCGAATTTCGGTGATACTAGCCACCCTTTTCCAGCTCCCCTTGGCTCACGAAAAATATTTATACCACGCTCACGACATTTCATTAGTGGGAAACTTACCCTGGGAATTTAAACACATTTAAACAAAAATGACATTCCGCTACAATGTGAGCAAGTGTGAGAATAAATGTGTGAATCAACTGTCTACAACAAATAATAACTACAGAATGCATAACAATATTAAGAATTATTTTCAATTCATATTGGTGAAGAAGAAGGTATTCCTTTCTTTAAATTGAAAATTGATCATTTATTTTTAGAGGGTATAATCAAATGATTATTTTAACTTTCACTTTATAAGCCCCTTTTGTGATCGAAGAATTATTTTCAAGAAATTGACAGTTATTACATTCTCATTCTAATGAGAAGGTATTGGTTTTATGTAAAATTTGACATAGTCGGTTTTCATCAAATCTCCACGTCTTGAGACCCCCTGAGCTAGAAAAAACGATTTTTACCAAGGTGTCTGTCTGTCTGTAGTCTGTCTGTCTGTAGCCACGATAACTTTCGAAAAAATGATCAGATTTGATTGAGCTTTGGCACAATTTTTTATGGCCGAAAAATAGAGAACGAGTTCGTTAACCAGCTATTTTGGATGAAAATCCAAAAAGTGAGCACATTTTGAAAATTTTTGAGACCACTTTTTTGGAAGATTTGAAAATTCTATGTACGGTTATTAGTAGTACGCAAAATGACGAACAAAATATTCTTATGACTTTTCGTGATAAAAAAAAATTACTGGAGTTATAGCATTTTCAAAATTCCAAAAAACAAACGAAAATGAACATTTTAAGCCGAAAAACGCACGATATGAAAAAAAGTCAAGAGGAGAAAAACGTTGCTTTTTGAACACCCTATAATATTTTCATAACAACTTTTTGAATTTTTTGAAAAATAAAAAATTCAAATTTTGATCGCACAAAAAATTAATGAAAAATCAAAAAAGCCATTTTGCTGTCAAACTATGCAAGATACCAGAAAAGATCATCTCACAAAAATTGTGCACCTAAAAAAGATCTACAAATTTCTTATGATTCACTTTTTGATATGACGCGCAGTTTTTGTTTTATTCGTAAAAAACAGCATTGAAAATAGAAAAATCAAATTTTCAGACTAATATTACCAGCT